>JAUZNK010010515.1:0-23883 GCA_035046665.1 Euphysa ruthae
ATATGACTTTTTTTTCAATGAACAACGCTTTAATATATGTTGCACCTCTAGTATATTATAAAATACAAATCTCCCAAAAATCTTTATTATTTATTTACAGTATGCTTTTGTAATTTAATAGCTGGAGAAAAACACCACAGCTCCTGAAAAACACAAAAACTAATTTTAAGAGAAATCATCAGTTAAAAGCTTTTTTAACTTAAACTATTCCATAAAGCTAAAATACATCAAAATCCAACATCAACAACATTAACAATACCGAATCGCACAATCTTTGTGATTGCGAAATGCTGAATAATTGTGTTACAGAATTCTGAGCTGCTTTATGTAGTTAAGTCCAAAAGTCATAAAAAACTTGATATGAGTTTTCACTATTTATTTCTTAACTTTTTTCTTCTTACTATTATAAACAAACCAAACCAAAGAAAATATTCAATATTCTAAACAATAAAATTAAAAATCAATGTTTGACTAAACTAAATATATTTTTCTTCTTCATACATTATTAAATTATCACCATAATAAATTTTAAAGGACTAATTATTTCTTGCAATGCAATAGATTTGGTTTTTAAAAGAGTAACAAAAAAGAATCTCAAATTTACAGCACCACCTGTTTTTTTTTTCTTCAATTATTCCTCTTATAGGAATAAAACCATTATAAATAATCCATTATAAATAAACCATATAAATAAAGAATGAACTTTTTATGATTCAGCTTATATCTTAAGACGTTCAAATATTTTAATATTAAGATTTAAATAAATAAAGACATTTTAGCAACAATCAAAATTGTCATATATCCAAAGAATGCAATAACCATTGACTATGTCAACTTCATGGATATAATAGAGTAAAATCAAAATCAACATATAATTAAAAAAAAAAAAAAATATATAGATCAAATATCTTTTTATTAAAATCCCAGATAATTCCGTTTTCAATAACGTTATTATTTGAGTTGTAATATAAACCTTTATTAGGAGTAAGTATAAATATTTACAACTTGATGAAGAAAAAATTTATATACAACTGTCATAGTCAAAATGGTAAACAATTTTTTTGTTTTCTTTTTTTTTTTTTGATTCTGAATAGAATACTTAAAATAACTTGTGATGATAAAAAGAAACAATGGATTTCAATTCTTCATCACCATTGAAATTAAACAACAACAAGATTCAACTACTGACAGAAATTGAGCTGATTTACGCATACGGCAATATTCAGCAAACCTGGTGAAATAACCCATGGCATTTACCCAGCCCTGAATTGTTGAATTAAAAAATTTACATAATAACATAAGTACACATAAAAATATACGTATATTTGAATAAGTTGAAGAATGAAATTAATATTTTCAAATAAAATTTTAATCTTTATTCAAGCATGGTTGAAAATTATCAAAAGACATAAAACTTTGAGTATTATAAAAAGCTATATTTCATTCTTCAGCCTATTCTAACAAATCACATTAAGACAGTTATGGAGCATTTTTATATGAACAAAAGAGAATAAGCTGCTACAGATCAATTATACTAAACCTAAATGATTTAGCAATACAATCCAACCAAAAGAAAAAAAAAAAACAAACTGCAATGAATTCAGATCATATCCATTCATGTATAACACAGCCTTAAAATTAACAAGATAATGTTAAATAGAATCATAAGTGATTTAAAAAAAGGTTTTCTACTTAGTATTTTATCTAACTTTTATCTTCTAGTACAATGAATATAACAAAGTTATAATCTTAAATTAAATCAAGGATTGATTGTGTCCAACCAATCTAAAATCCATTAACACAAACAAGATTAAACCACCTACCTCTTTTTAAACAGATCATTTACAAGAGAAATTTAAAAATACACTGTTTTTAAAGGTTAAAGGGGATAAATATAACAGATCATGCCAAAAGATAACTTTTGTAAATAATATTAGACTATCTAAATGAAAAGACATAATGACAGCTTTCTAATAGATTACCTGCAAGTTAGAATGATTTATATCATAGATAATAATGTGGTGTTCCCTATATAGTTCTGCTACCCAAAAACTGCAAATAAATTCCAAATTTTTAAAAACTTGACAGTTCTTCCAATCCACAACAAAAAATACTTATCAAAAAAATGCAGTAAAGTTAAGTGGTAAGTGGTTTTAAAAATATCATCGTAGCGTATTGTTAATAGAAACTTTTAGTTATAAGAAAAAACTATAAGTAATGGGTACAGGAAACTATCACAGGAAACTATCACAGGAAACTATCACAGGAAACTATCACAGGAAACTATCACAGGAAACTATCACATGGAACACCTTCTTTTCTCTAAGAATATTTTTAAGAAAATTAAACCTTTATATATAATCATTAATATCAAAATAACTTTTTGCAATTTCGATATATTGATAAAGCAAAATGTGCAGTTAGTAAAAAAATACACAAGTAACTAAATTAATAATAAATACATCTTTTTTATGAAACATAAAATAAGAATCAATTCCACTTCAAAATGACTATCAACAAGAACAGGCGTTCTTAATAAATTTTCTTGGTGACAAAAACTACAAAAAAGATTATAATAACTGTTATAATAGTAACTACGAGTTAAAGTGAAATAGATAATAACAACTATGAGATAGCTTTTTTTTTTTTTTATTGGTTATTACTATATTGCTTATTTATGGATTAATAATGTCGTTGATTGAAAAAGCACTTAAAGATTGAAGAAAAGACGAACTAATCAAAAACTTCTTAGTTATACAAGAAAGCTATTCAAAAAAATTATCTGAAAACAAAGCTCTCAAAAAAGTAATTAAAAATTTCCTTAAAAAAAGATAGAGAAAGATGTCAAAGTTTTAAAAAGTGATAAATCTGTCACTTTAAACGATAATTTTAAAATAAATTTATGATTTAGAAAAACAATGTCACATAAGTGAGCAGTACTCCAGAAGAAAATGTGTCGAAATTTCCGGAATTGATCCGTCAAATGATAATAATTTGGATGATAGTCATCTCTATCCTTGAAGACATTGACTAAAAGTTATGAAGAACGAAATCCAATTATATCACCGTTTATTAAACAAAAAACGGGCGATTATTAAATTTACTAATCAAAAAACTGCTGTGAATGCAATTTTAAATAGAGGAGAATTGAAAAACATCGAAAAATATTTAAAAAAAAAACTTTATTTGAATGAGTCACTATGCTCTTATTATCGGTTTCCCTTTGGCAAGTGTAAAAGATTATAGAAGGAAGGAAAAATCTTTGAATTCTGGACTTTTCACGGGTCAGTTTGCAATCCGAGCAAGGCCATATTGTAAAAATGGAACACTTTGATGACTTGGTGAGAGTGTTTAGTGGTTTACTTAATTAATACTTACTTAATACTATATATATATTTTGTTTTAGTTTTTTGGTTTTTCTATTTTGATTTGTCGTGTTCAAAACCATCTATCTATTTATTATTTAATAAGTACTTCACAGTGATCGCATTTGCGTGCCTTCATAATTAAAATTTAAAGAAAGTAACAATTACCATTATAAAGATGGTCATCTCTCTCTAAGTTATAATTTAAAAATAAAGTAAATTAAGTATTTATGGAAATTAAGTTTTATTTTTCTTTTGTTCTTTTGGTTTAAATTAAATCTTACTATGAAGATAAAAAAATTTTTTTTCACCGAGAGTAAATGCTATTTGTGGATAAGCTTACCACCACACATAGAAGTTTGTGTTATTTTGTTTTTTTTTTACATATATTTTTCTAGCATATTTAATTATTCTTGTGTTTGTTAAGTCTTATTTAAATAACACATAGTTTTCTATAACGATCGTTATTTGTATTTCATATGAAATACAATAAATGTTTCAAGAAAACAATCCTTGGACATCACTTTCTACATTGCAAAAATTGTAGCTTATATACTTCTCAAGCTTTAGGAGATGACAATCAATCTTCTAACCCTATAAACTGTAAATATTTAAACATTTAAATGAATTTTGTTCTCCTAATTTTTCGGATGATACTTCTATATAAGTCTTAAATAAGAATATATCTTCACCAAATGCTCATTTTGATGAACTGAATGCATTCATACGTCTATTGAATATTTATTTTAGTTTAATTGGCTTGACACAGACGAGAATAAAAAAACATATAGGCATTACAACTTTGTTAACTATTAAACGATACAAAATTGAAAACACTTTAACTGAATCGTCTAATGGAGGCGCTCTTTTGCATATATCTACTAAACTGAACTATAAACCTAGAAATGATCTTTTTATTTACAAACCCCAACGTCTCAAATCAATTTTTGTTGAAGTTATTTTTCATAAAGAGCCTAATTCAATAGTTGGTTGTATTTATAGGCATCCTTGCATGTCGATAGATGAATTTAATGACATTCTTTCCCAAGCACTTCAGAAAATGCTGAAGAGTATTATTTTAGTTTTCACTTTAGTAATTTCTGAGTTTATTTAATAATAAAAAAAAAATTTCTTCTTTAGCAACCTTCAATAATCCTGATTATAGAGAAAATATAAGCTGGAAATGGAAATCACTGTCACTAAATGTAATCAGAACACTTAAATTATTTTTCTTCAGATAATTTGTTTCTTGTTAGCGGGGTTTGGGGTCTAAAAATATCTTGAAATGGTAATATAGCTTCTTGCAAAAAAAAAATGCAACAAACAAATTTTGTTAAATTTTACATTGGCATACTTTTTTTTTTTTGTACTTATTTCTTTAAATGTTTAACGCAAAGGTTTAACCTGTGCATTGTGTTTTATAATGTGCAATATGTCTAACTGAAATTTATTTTATAGGGGATTGTAGTTAAAACATTTTAAAGGTTAACTTTGCATAAACCAAATGCTTTAAAATGAGAGTAATGTATTATTCTAACCTTAATCTTTTTTATTTTAAGTAGATGTCAAATAGGAAAAGGAACATAATTTACGACAAGATTCATATGATTGTTATCAAATTCATATAATCATTGGAAAGACAAATTCATGTCTAGATAAAATATATTACATAGTTAGGCAGGGAAGCACCTCTTAACAGGGATATTTCTTATGAATTAAAGCTTTTTTTTTACACAATTTTATTTTAGAGAAGAATTTAAATAATAGTTAAGACCAAGAACAATTTTGATTGTAATAAATCTATCAAGGTTTTACAGCAGGAAATAAACATTAAAAGATATTGTCAGGCAAAAACTTACATGGCCAAGTATGTCATTGTAAAAAAAATATAACATAATAACTTGGCAACAATATCTCAATAATGGCATGTTCACTGGACCACTGAAATAAAATGTTTTTAAACATATAATGGAATGACATAGCACATAATAAAAATTTGGAAATAAAATCATACTCACAACAAATGATTCCAGGACTCCTTGATAACAATGACTTTCTTTCTGACCAAATTTTATTCGTTTAGAAACAAAAATATAACACAGCCAGATATTTTCCTTTTAACTCTTTTTAGTAATAGAAAAAAAAGCCCAAAAGTTAGAATTTAGTTTATAGATGTATCATATAAAATTTAACTAGTTTGTTCACAGCTCCTTAGTTATTCAAATTTAAGAAATCCATTGTATAGAATTGTGTGTGTTTTACATAATATTTCACAATTACTTTATCATCAGGATGCCAATATGAAAATATAGGAATATGACTAGTAAAAATTTGAAGAGTAAAAAATCTGCTCATTTTTCAATGGAGAAATTCTTCATGAAAATAAGGAGTTCAAGAGTTGCAGACAGTTAAATTTTCACCTAATAAACTTAATACTTAGATGGGGTATCTATTTTCTAAATTAACAGGAAAATTATCTAAGAAATTAAGGATTTTAGAATATGGATGAAAAACCAATTTAAAAATAACTTTTACAATCTATTTAAAAATGAACCATATATATTCTGAATCGCTCATTATAAGCTCTCATGACTAGTGGACTCCTGGGAATAATAGAAAAGCTAATTTTAAGCCATTACTGTAAGTCTTATATTGAAGAGTAAAAGCAAAAACATTTCCGAGCATTGCAAATAATTTCAGCATAATTTTCAAAATTTAAAAAGGCAATGTTTTGCAAAAATTTTGTTGTTAGGCTCAAAATCCCTTTGGGTACTGTGACCAAAAATGGCCAACATTCTTAATCTATTAGAAATAGTATTCCCTAATGATTTTTTAAGAAAAGACTTTTTGACATTTTTGGGTCATAAATTGTGTCCAGACCCCCTAACAAGAATTTTCAGCAAGTGCTCATTTGTTTAAAAAATTCCCCTGAAGGTCCTTCAACTTCCTGCATAATAAAAAAAGTCAATGATTGGATTTCAAGAAAATTTAAATGACCAATCTGATCTAAAATTATTTTTTTTTCAAAAAACTAAAACTGTTAGTGTTCTCACAACATGGCCTGAATTAATGCAAAATATTTTAAGAAATGGAATAGTTTTTAAGAATAAATGAGACAGATGGATGGACAGATCAAAAAAAAAAAGAGATTTGGATAGAAATTTCTTAACAAAGGACTGGCACCACTTTAAGAGTAAAAAAGAACTGTTTTCAATTGCTTCAAAAATACTGAGAATTTAAATTTCCAATCAAACTTTACTTTTTTTTTGACAAGGATCTGACAAATTTTTCATGATGGTATAAAAAAATTTATCTCAACTTTTCCTACCATTTCAGAAAAGAACCACTTATTATTATTTTTTTTTTGAGAATAATAAGAAATAACATAATTGACCTAATTTGACGAACTTTTAGGTCAAACCAAGGGTCTGGTAACATTTAAAATTTTCGATAGGCCAAGATAATTTCTGTAGTATTCAATATTTAAATAATCAAGCATTTTCGCAATATTTTACTTTATTTGAAACTAATATCAAAAAAATAAGAGCATTCGAAAGAGTATAAGGGTCAAAAGAAGTTCCTTATATGCCTTTGGCTTCATGAGAAATTAAAAAAAAAAAAAAAAATGCTTAATTGCTTATTTACTTAAATAATTAATTACTGTTAATTTTTAGTTACTTTCCATACCTAAAAACTTTTCTGCCATAAGGCGAGACTTATTTGATTTGGTGTTTTAAGGATCCGACCAACCGACCAACCATGTTTGAGCAAAATTGATAAAAAAAATAAAAAACGATTTTGTTTAAAAATTATATATCATAAAGTTTTAAAAAAGTGTGCTCTTTATTTAAATGCTTTTTACATCGACGCCTATAAATAAGAAACAACTATAGACCAAAGACATATGAATAGAAAAACCTTGCTTCCGTTCCATAAAATATATTTTGTCGGTGGTCATCTTTTAATAAGTTTGACTTTCAATTATCTCCCACCATTACGATAAATATAAAAAAAAAGAAACAATAAAAATAAACATAAACATTCTGAAAATTTAGTGGGATATAGTGATTTTTAAACATTCAATTCTCAGAAAAAATGTCACTTAAAACTTGATTGTTTTAAAAGCAATTTAAAATGAAAGGCTAGTTATGTATGAAATGTTAATTATGTATGGAATGATAATCCCAGTAACTGGGATTGTTAATAAAAAAAAACAAATTTTTAAAAAAATTGAAAGCTTATTTTGAAAGATATGTTTGAGAGATCAACTTAAACTTCTACGATATTATGTTATTTTGTAAATTTTTATATTTCAGTTGATTTTTTAAGTTGGTTTTAAACCTACTTAAAAGTGTAATATGCTTGTACATTTGTTTTGTTTTTGATTTTAATCTTATTGAACGACTTGCTCTCGTCTGCAGGTTTTTATTTTAAATTTCATTGCAGTTCTAATGTTTTTCTTTCCACTTATATTTAAAATTACTGCTCATTTCTTGAAATTATAATTTGTTTACACAATAAGTTAAAAAAGATTATTTTGTTGCGGGTTTTAAACAAGCTCAAATATATATACATGCATGTTGTCCATTGCTATATTAAATATAATTACTAAGCAACCTAAACATTTGCTTTCACATATTTATATCACCAACTTATATTCAAAGTTATGATAAGAGTTGGTTGATAATTTTGGTGAATATTATGAATATGTGGTTAACCTTTCAGCTAATATATTAATCATCTGAAAAATATTTGTACATATTCATTCTACTTTTATTTAATTTTATTGCTCATAAATTGGTTTTAAGAAATTTACAAACAATTGTTTCCCAACATTGTTTTTAATCGTTTTTTATGAAACTATGGTAAAATTATACTTGTTATTTCAATTCATTTTAAAATAGTTTGAAGAAAATATTGGTTAAACTATTGTTTTGAAGAAAATATTGGTTATTTAAAATATTGTTTTGTAGAAACATGTGCAATATTTGATCTAAAATATTAAGGTAATGGCAGACAAACAAAAGTAAAGACTGAGAAACGCAGCATTTGAATTGCAGCTTACTGGTGTTTGTGGTTCACCATTTTAACGCCCTCCAGTTTATTTTGCTCAGGAATAAATAGTGAAACTATTTGAGCTAATACAATAGAAATTTGATTTACGCAAGATGATTTTTTCGCGGGGTGTGAAACATAGTGTAAACTAGCCTTTATAGAAAAATTTTTGGCTTTTTTTTTTTTTACTGACTAATCGACCAACTTTAATGTGAACGACAAAAAACCTGCAAAACGCCAAATAAAATTGTTCTCGCCTAAACGATTTTTCCAAAATTTTTCAGTTTCGAACCAAGTAATAAAACCAAATTCAGAAATATTTTGTAAAATTTCCTCTTGAAATGCAGCATGTATTACTATTAAAAAATAAATCACAAATACATGATTTTCATCACGAAGTTGAGAAAAATGTCAAAAGAAATTTCAAAAAGTTGTTATTAGGCTTAAAAAAATTTGCTGGCCAAATTCAAGCCTAGCAGCAAAAAACAGAGAATCTTTACAATAATCTAAAACTGTTTATTTCCTGTGCATTCTGACTTTGATTTGATGAAAAAATTTAATCTATAAGAACCTGCTATCTTTACCAAGGATCTAATAAAATACCACAATTCAGAAAAAGTATATAATAAATTTTGATAATTATATTATTTATTAAAATACTATTCAAAACAAATTATTAAAAACAAATTATTACGAAATAAGTAAAATTTATATTTCCGCATTGTATAATTAAGAAAAAAAGGGTTTGTCTGTTAAGGCCCCATATGGGATGTTCATTGTAAAACTAAAATAACATGAAAAAATTAAGAAATTAAATTGATCTTTGAAGATTACTGAAACAGCACATTTAACAAATTTAGACACTTTTTCCTCGTCCACAAAGATTTTAGCTAGTTTAGCTGATGAAAAAATATCAAAAATGATGCTTTGTTATGAATAGTCAACAGAATGGAAGCCTAAAATTTTGAGTAATTCCAACAAAGAACTGCATATCAGCAAAACCCCTCTATGGTTGTAACTTTCATGGACCGAATAAACTTTCACGGACCAAACAAACTTTCACGGACCAAATAAACTTTCATGGACCGAATAAACTTTCACGGACCAAATAAACTTTCACGGACCAAATAAACTTTCACGGACCAAATAAACTTTTGATTTTTGAGTAATAAATGAAAAAAATATATTTTTCAAGCCGAATTTGATAATATTTGAACAGCATTCAGGGATTAATATAATTTTCAAAGCAGAAGGAGGAAATATTATCAGAAATATTATATTTTTTTAATATCATATATACAAAAGATATCTATCTATAAGGATAACTCTAGCACTTGCATTGTACCTGATTAGGGTTTTTACAAAACACTTTCTCATAATAAAAAAGACTCTTGAGAAAAATGTAAAAGGCTAAAAAAAACTTTTAAATAACAGACATACCAAAATATTTGTGTAACTTGATATTGGTCAAAGCAAAATCAAAACAATTCATTTAATATTTGCTGATGCACTTTATTGCTTAAAAAAAGAGTTACAGTTCAAGATTCTTTTTAGTATCAAATATATGATGCTAAAAATGTTTCCAAGATGTTGTGATCAATCATTTAAAATTTTCTATATAGTTAGAGTTATGTCTGCATTCTAGCCTAAGAAAAAAAATTTTTGATTCATAATGAGGACCAGAAGTTAAAATTTTTTTTTCTAAAAGTACTTGAAATACTCCAATATAGTTGCTTGCAGGAAATACTAAAAAAAATACAATAAATATAATCTTTCTGGTTAAACAGGGTTGTAAATAATGACAAAAATATTTTTTTTTTTTTTTTTTTAAATGACTATTTTTCTTACAGAACTATAAAACAGAATATCACATTTTTTTTAAATTAAAAAAAAATGCATTAAAACTTTTTTTAACGCTTAAAAAAACAATTCTCCAGATTTATAACTGGAAAACGTAATAGTGTATGTCTGGGCAATCTATAGTGATAAAATATATTTTTTATTTTAGTTTTTTTTTAAACTGTAGAATAGCTTGCATAGTGGCAGAGCTGGGTGCCATCAGATGTCTATCAGATTGTAACATTTTTAAGAGCTTGAATGACTTGAATTTCAATTTTGAACTCGAAGTTGATCATTTGTGCATAGCTAATGGCTTTAGAAGGGTAGAACGAAATGAAAAACAAAAGGCTGACATGTTAGTGGTTAAACAATACCAGAAATTTAAAAATTTGTAGCATCGCAAGAGTTGATTTTACCACAAATTCAATTTAGCAAATTTTCATTGGCCAAAACTGATGTACAATTTAGCCGACTCGGACTTTTGTAATAAAAAACTTTAGTTCTCCCCTCTCTATGCTTGACATTTATTAGAGGTTAAAAATATGATATCCTCATTAATTTTGATTTATTTCAGTTTGAAATAGCAAAACTACAAAAATGACGATAAAAGCATAATAACTAAAATAAATCTTACATAATAAATTTAAAAAAGATTTATATTTAACTGCTGGTAAAATAAGCAATTAATGTTTGGGCAAAACCAAAAACAGAATTAGAAATCAAAATATATACAAGTGAGATTCAATCCCTAATCCATAAAAACGCAGACGACTAGAAATCTTCTTATAAAATTTACTCTGAAAAAATTCAAAAGAATCTACACCTTTTAATGACATATAATGTTAACAAGGCATCTTCATTGAAAAATCTTTGTTGTCATGTTGATCACTTAAGGTATATAAGATTAGTACTTTGCTAGCTAACCCTTTTCTTCCTGAGAATAAATGAAAAAGTTTTGAGAAAAATTTTTTTGGAATATAATTAGAAAAAAAATTTTCTGAGCATTCTAACATTGATTTGATGAAAAAATTTTTTAAAATAATGAAGGTTCTCGAAAGAAAGGATAAAAAAATGAGCATGAGTAAATTTATAAGAACCTGCAATCTTTACCAAAGATCCAATAAAATAACATTAACAAAATAACGTAGAAAAAATTATAAATTTTCTTAATAAATATGCAATTCTCATTTTCTTTGACAATCTGAACTTTTGTAATAGACGATGCAGGAAGTTACTTTGTGAATATCGGACCAATATTCATTACGTTCCATATTATGGAAGATTGTTTTGACAGGCCTGTTTTACAAAATCATAAAGAAGTATTGAAGATTGAAAGTAGATTAACGGCTGAGTGTAATGTTATGTCATTTTTTTCTGTAATAACTTCTATTATAAAAGCAGTAACTAACATAGATGGTCGATTAACACACAAGGATGTCAGAATGCACGTGAAAAGGGGAAGAAGAAGGGAATTCTTGTTTCTGTAATGCTTCTAGATCTCATTAAAGCTTTTGTCACAATAAGCCATGCAAAGTTATCAAAAAAACTACTGAGTTATGGAATTGGAGATATTGAATTTGATTGGTTCTCTGATTAACTCTTAAACCGTGCTCTAAGTTATTTTGTACGATGAAAAAGTTATAAAAAATCTTTCCTAACCTCTGGAGTACCAAAAGGATCAATTTTAGGTCCTCTAATGTATATTATATTTTTCAATGATTTTTTGACCATGTTCAAAATTCCATTGTAGTTAAATACGTTGATGACAAGGACATGTGTTTATTTGGAAAAAGTATTTCAGATTTACAGAAATTATTAAGAGAAGATATTGATCTGAAAACAATGTGGTTCTCTGAAAATGGACTCCTTTTAAATACAACGAAAGGAAAAACAGAAATATTAACATTTGATATTGTTAAGCACCTTGCTAAAAATTCACAATCCGTAGACGTGTTTTACAATAATAAAAAAATTAACAAAACATAAGAATATAAATATCTCGGTAATGTTATAGACTCCACATTAAACATGAGATCACAGTTCGATAAGAACTATAAAAAGGCATCCAGAAAGTTTTGTTTAATATCAAAACTACATGCTAACCTTACACAACAAACAGCCCTATCAATTTATCGAAGTATGTTACTGCCTTCACTCACTTACTGCAGTTTAATACAGTAAACAAGACAAAATCTGCAATAGCGAAACTTCATTCTTTTAGAAACCGATCTGAAATATAAAATTAACTGGAACATTTCCAAAAAGATTACCTTAAACTCTATTGAAGGATTCTTCAATAGAAAAGCTTGTGAATTTATCTCTTCTTGCGTTAAAGGTGGAAAATTGTTTGTAGATTATTTTAATTTAATATCTCATCCAGCCAACATGAGAAACAGCAATTATCTTTTGAGACTTCCAAAACTCAAACTCGAATATGCCAAACGTTCAGTGAAATACACCTGTAGTAAACTATTTAACAATCTACCTTTATAGAAATTCGTCAACATTTAATATCAGACACTTTCAAGACTTTCAAGAGGGATATAAAAAATCATTTCTCCAGTTTTAAAATAAAATTTATAATTGCATACATGCATGCAATTTATTTATCTCTTTATATTATATACTAACTGCTTTTTTATAAAATTTTAGACTTATTTTTAATAATTTATGATGACACGACACATGTCGACAAAAGTTGATAAGGTTATCCTGTATAAATATTAGTAAATAAATAAATATACAGCAAAGTTTTTTTCAACAAAACCAGTTTAGGTGTATTTATGCCTATTTTTAGCAGAGAGAGATTTCACAGCATATGTTATAAACAATTTTATTAATATAACTACTGCAAGATGACTTACCTAAATTTTCTTCTAAGAAATCTTTAAACTATTATATAAAAATTTAATAGAATGAACTCACCATTCATTTAATCTCACTAAGTATATACATAAATCAGTTTTTACCAAGTAATTCTAAGTTAAAAAAAGCCCTCTATAGACCTCTAACTTTATGCTAAATTAGAAAAAAAGAATTTTGAGGAAATTTCTTACTTGCTTTGTCCTGAGCTAGATAATTTTTTTCCAAATGGCTGACATAAGAATTATTCAGTAAGTAAGGAATCCAAAAATTTTGGCTGGTGGCCATATGATTCTAAATATTACCTCTTAGAATTCAAAGTAGTTCTGAGAAAACTAAAAATTTTCATTTTATGTATAAATTGACCATATTTGGAACAGTCATTAGAATTAAGGAAAAAAGGAAGAAAATAGAACTTCTTAACTCATCTATATAAAATTAATAGAATAACTGAATAATTATTACAAAAAAAGAAAATTCATAAAAATTTTTTGAGGAAGCTCATTTAACAGTTGTATGATATTTAACTTTATTAGTAATTATGTGAGTTGATCTTTTGCGACCAGTTTGCTTTTTACGATTATGACGCTAATATAAAAAAGGGAGGGGCATATATAAGGGCATGATTACATTTATTTATTTATTCATTAAAGAAAAAATAACTGTTTTAATTTTTTATTCTTTCAGTAAACACACTAAGTTGCTTCAAAAAGTACATTGCTGCAATTTAAGCTTCGGTTTGAAGCATTGTTTATTCTTAACCGTGACTAACCGATCAATAGACAAATATGCACAAAATTCTAATTAAAAAACTATAGATTTTTAAGCAAAAAAAAAATCTCTCTTTACACTATTGATCATAACTTCTGCTATATAAAAGTGTAGAAGTTCAGTGAAAGCTCATTCTTTAGCTTAGACTGGCTTTTCAAAAAAAAATAAATAAATAAATAAAAAGTCGTCACTCCATCCATACTCACACACCATACGCCATCTTAAAAAAAAAAATTTATAAATGCAATTTTTGGAAGGATTGAATACCAAAAAAAGTGGCTATTCAGACATGCTATTGTTCCAGGCATATGTATAATAATGTAAAAAGCCATAAGCATATAACAAATTCTAAAGGCTTTATAACATCAATTCAAGGCAAGGCTGTTAATATTAGTAAAGAATGCATATTTTCTCCAAGTACAATATCCCCATTTATTAATATCAAAATTAGGAGGGCTTTCTTTAGATATTTTAGAAGTTGGAGCAGAACAAACATCATCTGAAGAAAACAACGTTTTCATTTTCATTTCAGAGTCTGAAAAGCCATAAAAACCTGACTCTGCCCCCTCTCCATCACTGTAAATTTACTAAGGACATCTTCTGATCAGTTCATTTCAACATTTTATTTCACCTTCATTTCCATTTAATAATCATGAAAATGAAGTAGGCGATTGCATTTTTTTTTAAACCATTTTTTTTTTCAGATGTTTTAAAACTGTCTGAGCAGCTGGAACTGCCAAAGTTTTCCGAAACAAAATTTCACGGAGAATTCAATACAACTGGTCTCCAGTCCATTAGAATTCATTTCCAGTCGAAAATTGCCTTCAAAGTGAAAATGCACAAAACCCAGACTTTTCCGTTAATAGGATATTTTTAATACATTGAAATCCCAGTCTTGTCTGGGGAAGACACTCCAAGGGATAATATCTAAGCATAATTTTTTTTATTTGGACAGTAACTGGGCAATTGATTTTTATTTTGAATTGGGAAGAATCTGTCAAATGGACATTATTTGCTCTAGCTAACACCCTGTTTAACCACATAACACTGCTAACTTTCACGTTCATTGATCCACATGTAGAATTAAGGCATCGGATGAAAATTATGTGTATAATTCAACAAAATGAAAAAGAGCAGCATTTAAACTTAGTTTATGTATGATATAATTTATGATTAAACACTAATAAATTTACAATATAATAATAAAATCTTTAAAATTATCTTATATACAGTAAAAATCAAGTAGATACATGAAAGTTAATTTTTACAAGCAAACTAGATGATAATTTACTTTAATTTATTTTAAATAGATTCTATTTACAACTTTAAATCATGGAGTTATATACCCTGGCTCAAATTGGTATAAAAAGCTTTTCACCCACTAATACCTAAAGAATCAAAAATTATTAATTTTTAACAAAATGACAGTGAAAAATCTCAGTAGATTTTATATAATGAATATAATCTGATATTATCACACATCAAAACACATTTTCTTTTTTTTTATGTTCAGAACCTGAAATAAATCTTTTTGAGAACTCTAGCTAAATAATATAGAGAAAAAAAACTTAAAGAGAAGCAAAGTAAATAGGTTATTAGGTGAAATAAAGTCTTGTTCAAATCAAGCAGTATTTAATGAAAGCTCCAGATTAATTTATATTTCAGGCTAGTAAAAAAAAAAAAAAATCATGAATATACCTTTATGCAAAATTTTAACAAAACCATGATTGAATGAATCATTAGAAATTGCTGTATATACGCCCTAGCAATTTGGGCTCTTTGAATATGAAAATGTTTTTCAGTCAAAAAATCACAAGTAAACAAGAAATAACAAAAAACTCAGCTTTTCTCAACAAACAAAAGGGGACATGAATCGCTGTTAAAATTATGTGGTGCAACCATTCCAGACTGACGTTTGACATCATAGCTCAGGTGGTCAAGAACTTCAGTGACATGTGTCAGAGGGATATCACCATCAATCATTGCAAGGTATTTGTAAAGATACTTGAATGTTTCAAATTCAATCTTTGATCTTCCACCCTCTAGATCCTTAGTGATGATTTCACAGACTGTAGTAAGTGCTTCGGTTATTGTTTTAGAAACCTGGCCACAAGCAAGAGCAAGGAATTTTAACCATTCAAATTCTTCACCAAAGCTACCCAATCGCATAATACTGTCAAGATCTTCACTTGCTAGACATAACGCATTCCACTTTTCCTGAACTTTTGACAATTCAACAATTGGCTTATCACCCAACTGACGATGAAGGACAGTAACAGCTTCTTTGGTCAGTGTTTTTTCTCGAACCTGTCCAAGTTGAAAGTCTAGACGCTCTTTAATGGGAGGTTTTTCATTATTTGCTAATGCATGGAAATATGCTGCTGCCCACTAAAATGACATAGAAATAAAAACTTGTTTAGAAATATTTATTATATTACAAATCATATACTTTCCCCAGGGAAAAATAATTTATGGACCAAAATCCTTACCAAGTCTGATGGCCCTGGTTACACAACTAGGGCAAAATCTTTTTGTTTTGTTTTCAAAAAATGAAATATATTTCTAATTAGATATTTTAATTTAATCACGATTTAGAGCATCGAGTTATAAATTTTACCAAACAGCTGTTTTAGCAAATTCACTTTGTCGAACTTAACACCGAAAGATCGTATGTTTTTAGTATTACAGTTGGGGTTATGCAAGGCTCCATACTTGGTCCATTACTCTTCACAATATTCTTTAAAGACGTTGTGGATTTTTTGAAAAATGTATACTAAATTACACTGACAATACAGTGATATATTACTCGGCGAAAAGCTTTTTGACTGTTGAAAAATAAACTGATGGAAGACTTACAGAATGTATCTTACTTTCTTCAATCATAATGAACCGATTTTAAATTTAAATAAACATAAAACAGAGAGAATGCTTTTTGGGACATCAAAAAATTTAGCAATTATTCCACGTTCCTTAAAGCTAATATGCAATGGGAAACTGATTAATGACACAAAATGATATGTATATCTTGGTAACATACTAGACCCGGTGTTGACACTAAAATTTAACTTCGATAAAATGGTAAAGGTGTGTGGGCGTTTATCTTTATTGTCAAAACTATGACACTTGTTGACAAAGGATGCAGCTTTATGTGTTTGTGAAAAAATAATTTTACCAGTTCTGACATATAGCAGTTCCAAAAAACTTCACTTTAAACTCAAACGAAAATCGTGCACAGAAGATAGTTGGAGTCGAAGTTGTACCAAACACAGTAAAAACAATAAAATAAATGCTTGCAATATGGTTAAAATTATTATGATCAACAACAATTGTTATAGCTTTTTAAATTATTTTCAAATAAACAATCACAGGAAAAATAAAATAAATAAATACATAAATAAATATAAATATAAAAATTACTGCTGCTAATAATACATTGCTAAAGTAAAAAAATCTTATTTAGGCAGCTATAAAATGAAATATACCTAAGTCATCTACATGCTTATTTTCTTTTTTTTTTTTTTTTGGAAAATAATTTTTCTCAAAAACAGTAATCCTAAAGATGCTTAATTATTTTTAAGTTTAAAGCAGTAAGATTTTATCCAAAAAAGTTAAAAAAACAAATATGGTGAGAAGGTATGTCATAGGAGCCTGAAAAATCACTATTACCTGCAATATATCTGTAGGTTGTGTTCGTATGGCAGCCTTTGTGAACTGCTTTAAAATATCAGGCAATTCTGGTGGTATATTGATTTGCTGTGAGCTGTACATTGGTTCATTTTTTGGCATTTTGAGTAATTTTAATTTTCAATATCTAAAATAAGATGTATGATACAAACAATGTGACAAGTGTATATATGAAAAAATCTCACGAGTAAAATCTTACTTGGGCGTGAGAAAATAAGAATTGATAGGTTAAAATTAGGCTCAAAAAATTCCTTCCTTCGATGATCATTTACCAAATGAAAAAGATAATTTTGTAGATATGACGTTCAACCAACACGCATATATACAAAAGGAAGCTTACAACACCAGGGGCTTATCTACGGACTTTTTTACAATATTTTCAAAACAACTGATACAAGATAAAACATTATTAAGTAGAACATAAAAAAAAAATTTGATTTTCAGAAATGATTTATTTTGGGTTTGAATGTTCAAAATAACCATGGGGTTAACTGAACTTGGAATCTTCCAATTAGTGGTTATTATCTGTCAAACACTTCCTTTCTTTATTTGTAGCCGAATAAAAAACCTTCCATAAAGTACAAATAACAGCATACCTGCTAAATGATGTCAAAAAGTTGTTCAACTATAATCTTTCTGCTAATGTTAACAATTTTTTTAGAGGCCCTATATAAATTTTTTGTATTTGAAAATGATCAGTAAACAAATTTTAAAACAGTGCAAAGGTGGGGTGAAAAATATCTTGAGAAATATTTATTTTTTGTTGATGCGATACTTGATTCCTAATTTTGATCAATGAATTTTATTAATTATTCAAAAAATATCTCAAAGAGCTTTTTAAATAATAAGTTAATAGAATTTTTAATTTCATGTGCAATATAACAACAGCTTTACAATTTATAACTTTTCAAAGCAGTCAAAACAAGTCTGCATTGAGTAATGTTTGTCTTGAAGTTTTATGATTTTTTTATAAATTTTAAGCAAGATTACTTTAAAAGTCATTTTGCAAAATTTGGTAATCTGATATTTGCTTGATGTTGCGATAGTCAGAGACACCTCTAAATTTACAAAATCCCAAAATTAAAAAAAAAAAATTATTCTGATGTTCTTAAAATGCTTTAATCTTAATGCGAGGTCACTTTGTTGCTAATGTGACATCGCTTTGGTGTCTTTACTGTTACATTGACTTAGACTATCAGGTGGCATTATTTTTAGGCATGTATATATATATATATAAACACATTGTTATTTCCAGCATTGATATTTTAAGTATTTAAGCCATTGCATTGCATTATATGAAATCATTGTGTTGTTATTAAATGTAATATCAACAAGTTGTGTGCCTTTGGCTTAGTTCACAATTACAAACGGAAAGAAGCATAGCTTCTTGAAGATGACAAGGGACTTATCAAAGATTTTACTTTTAAAAGCATTAGCAAAGAACAAATAGAAGTTGTTCTTAGACACAGTAAATTACTTACAAGAAATTTATTACATTACATTGACAGCAATAATTATGACCAATTTTAATAATTTATTGATCATTGACAGTGGGAGTCATTTTCTGGTTATATAGGTCCAAAGGGTAAGTGAAACAAAAAAGATCTTTTGAATTATATCTTTTGCCTTAAACAAAAATTGTCCGCGGTGTCCTTTTGATGTTTTTAAAAATAATGTAACTTGCTTAGAAAGTGCAGTAAATTATGTCACACTCTATCGACGATAGAATTTAGTAGAATATAATCTCTTTTTTGACATCTGTTTTACCAGGACAAAAAGCATAGTTTTAATAGTCAAAAGTACACCTAGTTGAAGCAAAAATCTGTCACAACTTGAGTTTTTTAGGCGTTTGTATCTTCTAATCATGATGTAGAATTGTTGTTTAAAAATTCAGTTGTGCAAAATAGAATGGAATTTCTAATAGCCTATATTAAATTTAATGAGAGAATAGGTAGAGCAAAATAAAAATTATACACAAGTATTCCACTAGCAAATTGGCTTCTTGATAGAAATGTCAATACAGTGGAAATTATAACCACCAAGCAAATATGATTATCTAATGATATAATGACACTTGTTTTCATGAAGAGTTTGTGTCACATGTCATGTAGAAGAAAAGAACATACAAAGTAAAAACAAAAACTTCCAAGAAAATAAATCCAGGCAGATATACTCGATCAGGTAAATCGTTATTACCCTGTCATACAGGTTACAGTAGAATAGATTTAGTTATTATATTTTTTACTTGATTTATTTTCCTGGATGTTTTGCCATTTCATAGTCTAAGTAGCTATATCATAGTAAAGACATCATAGTGTGATGTCACATCATCAAATAAATGATCTCGCATTAAGATTAAAGCATTGTAAGAACATCAGAATTTTTTTTTTAATTTTGGGATTTTGTAAATTTAGAGGTACAATAAAAAGCAAATATCGCCAAATTTTGCAAAATAATTTTTAAAGTAATCTTGCAAAAAATTTAGAAAAAAATCATAAGATTTCAAGGCAAACAAACTAGCAATTATAAATTTACTTAAGATAACATTATGACCAATTGAAATTTATATTACCTTATTTTTACTAAAAGGTTTTATATGAATCTTATCTCTGTGCTTTTTAGTTCCAGTTCAAAATTTACAGACTAGACTGAACTAAAAGATGGTTATTTCTTAAAACATACCCGACAACCAAACCCAATATCTTTAATTTCAGAAAATCAGGATCAAACAGATAAAAATAATAAAATAAGCTATTTATTCAAAGCAACTTTTATTATTAATATTACTACTTTTAAAATCTACAGATGAAATGTTAAAAATGAATAGGCGTATTCATTGATTAATAAATAATCAATCATCATATTGAAGATAATACAAATTTGAACATTTTAATCAAAGAGCTACTGTGAAAAAAGAAAACCATAACAATAACATTATAACTTAAGAATATTGTGGTAGAGATATAAAAAAATTATAAAAACGGTAAATCAAAACTTTTGAGTTTTGAGGTAAACAATAGTCTATTTTAGAATTGATGTGTCTCTCAATATATAAATAAAAGCTGTATTTATAGTCTATCTGGTTCCAGGAATTCATTAAAAATTTGAATAATAAATCTGAATAGTACCTAGAATTAGAGTGGTCTTCATGAAAGAAAAAAATTAAACTAATCTACGATACAAAAACATTCTAATCAAAGTCCCTAAGATAATTTCTGATGGCATCTAGATAGTTTTTGTAATAACTATAGTAACTAGGGACTTAACATAAGAGAGTTTTACTGCCTTTAAAAATATATTTTCCATTGACAGCCAAATACTTAATAGTATAGTATTTAGTATTATAGTATTTAAATTTCTTAAATTTACAAACAGAGTGGATGTTATTAGGAAGATCATTAAAATAAATTAAAAATAACAATGCACCAAAAAAAAACAGACACTCGTTGTTGTGGCACCTCGCAGTTAATTTAACCATAAAGCCAGTCTATTTTTGAACACCCTCTGCTGGCAATTAGATAAATCTTCTCATAAATCTTTGATATTTCTTACTATAAGATTTACATGTTTTTTCAAGAAAATTAAACACAAGGAGGATGTATGGAATCAAATTTGAAACTATGCAAGCATAGTGCAATATTGTGTCAGCAATCTAAACCTGTAAATATTGTTTTATATATATGACTATAAATAATTATTATTTTCTATCAAAATAAAAATATCACCATTTAGGAATTGGGTCACAGCTTTATTAAATTTTTAAAATGTTGTTAATTGCCTAAAATTATTACCATATTTGGGAATATTTGCGTCTGCTATACTAAAAAAAAACAAAAACCAAACTTTACAGAAAATCTAAAACAGAAAAAAAATTCTAATTTCTTAATCTTTTTGGTGTTTTTTATGGTATATCTGCACTACACAAAAAAAAAAAAAAAAAAATTCAAGATAGCCGACATTTAAATTTCAATAAAAATAACATGAAAGTCAAGAAAATCTAGTTGTTAAGTATATTTTCAGTGCCAAAGTCACAAAAAATACCTATTATCAGCATGTTAGACATGACTGCATGTCAAAAAAAATTTCAAGATGGTGGACATGCTTAATAAATTGGAAGTAACATATCCAAACACAACTCAAATTTCCAGCACATTGGATGTATAATATCAAAAAATGCCAATTTTAGCTTTTTTGAGAATGTTTATGCAAGCTAATTCATTATAAACAAAATTTCCTAGTATAATTCCAAGTTTTAAGATATATTCAGACTTTACCATGTTCAAATTACCAAAATTAATCATAACAATTTTTTTCAAACACTAAACAAATTCACGTATTTACACATTAACCAATGTACACATGTATGTAGATTTATTGGTTCCTTTTCCAGGATAAAGTACAGGAAACCAAAAATTACAAAGTGTTAAATGTTCAGATGAACCATTAAAAAAATTTAACATTTGACAGAAGGGATTTTGATTAATATTTTATTAATTTCTTTGAATAATTGATGTTAGACATGATTACTTTCTTCTTGCTTTCATATCAATTTCTTTTAAATCCATTACTTTTACCCACACAAAAATAAACTTTCAAAATATTTTTACAGGACTTAAAATTTACATTTCCCAAAATGATTTTTATTCTCATATCCTTCAAAATAATTGGAAAAACAAAAAAAATTTTCTACTAGTTTATACAGTTTTTTAATTATTATTACCATTCATTTTTTTCTTTTCCCATATTATTTCTATTTTTAATCCTACTTTTTACCTTATTATACTTTACTATAATAGCAATTAATCTCCAATCACATTTGACAACAATACCAAGTAATAACAAAGGTATGCTCTAATCTTAGTCTAATTTAACCTCCAATAAGAAACTTAACCAAAAAAATACTTCAAAGAGTGATAGTTAAGAAAGTTTTTACCAAAATTCAGCGCGTTTTTAGAAATTTGATTTTGTGAAAGCGCCAACCAAATAATGTATATATGTGTAATAGGTAATGACAAATTTTATGATTGTATTGAAAATACGAGCCGCGAGTTTTCCCGATTTTTCCAGTATTCACCAACCTCTGGAGTGAAACCATATTTCAATATAGATTTCATACTATAAATGAGGTTACTAAAAGTCTATACTTTTTTTACGCAATAAATCTCTAAGCAAAAGTACTAACTATTTATAATTTAAATTCAAACAAAATTAGCACTAAAATTTGACCAACTTTCAAATAGATGATCAAAATTTTCCTCGAGTATCAGCAGTCCAGAAGTCCAGCACACCTTGCCGAATGCTTTAGAAATGTTAAGTGCAATTGCCCTGGATTCACTGCAAGCATCAAGAGATCGATAAACATGTTCACATATGATAGTCAGAGCATCAGCAATAGACCTACCATAACAAAAACCATACTGATGAAGAGAAAATAGATTAAGCGAAACTGAGTAACAAATAACACAAGAGTTAATTAATGATTCAAAGATATTACTTATGATTGAAAAGAGACTAATAGGACGCTGATTACGAGGATCAGATTGCTCTCCAGAATTTTTGAATACTAGGGACAGATGCAAACTTGCAGAAAAAACGAAAATAGGATTTAATGATATTTGACACTGTTATTCATTCTATTTTACTAAATAAAATAAAACATTACAGCATATGTGGTGTACATTGAAATTGGATTCAAAATTAAAATTATTAAGAAAAACATGAGTTTCTTATAACAATGGTAATTTTACCAATTTTTCAGAGATTACTTGTGGTGTACCTTAAGGCTCAGTACTGGGTCCACTTCTATTTCTTATATACATATAAGGTTTAAAGAACTCATCCAAAAATTCCAACTTAATTATGTTTGAATATAACTGACAATATCAAAACTGAAATCTTTCTTGAGTAAACCACATTGATCTAATGAAAGCCGAAGTTTCAGAAAGAATCCTCCACAAATTCAAAATCTCCTCAAACTACTTTATTTTTTTGCTTATACATTGTTACATAAATTATGCAAGAACAGTATGGGCATCCACTCATAAACATGCTAATACATTCTAAACCTGCACTCTTTATTGAGATTAAAGCAATGAATGTTTAAGAAGTAAACCTTTTTCAAACTTTACTCTTCATATTATGATATCTTCATATGTATGTAAAAATAAAAGAACTCATGAGACTTTTTTTAAACATTTTCATTAACAAGCGTATCATTCTCACCCAGGGTGTATCATTCTCACCCAAGGTATATCATTCTCACCCAAGGTATATCATTCTCACCCAAGGTATATCATTCTCACCCAAG
>JAUZNK010010526.1:0-23883 GCA_035046665.1 Euphysa ruthae
GGACCACAATGAAAATAAGGCTTTGGCTTTTCTTGTGCTTATCCTTGCTATCAATACCTGTTGTTTAAAATATTGTGATATGCAGTAAATTTTTTTTTTTTTTTTTTAATGACTTAACATTTATTTTTTAAATTTTTTATTGATAGTGAATAAATATTTGCTTGCTTTGCTTTGCTTTGCTTTGCTTTGCTTTGCTTTGCTTTGCTTTGCTTTGCTTTGCTCTGCTTTGCTTGCTTTGCTTTGCTCTGCTCTGCTTGCTTGCTTACTCTTTAATTCGATGTTTAAAGATTTGCAAAGAAGGAGAAATTTTAATGAAATTTAGGAGTGTGTTCCAAATAAGACTGCCCTTAAACTGATATGAGTTTGTACCACAGGTGTCAAAAAGGTATTTCTAAGGTTATAGGGTACACATTTCATAGAGAAAATTTCTTGAATTAGTTTAGGACTCATATGATTGTTTGACTTATAAATTTCAGTCATCAAAAACTAAATGTCTTGTGTGCACACAACAAATTTAGTCAATAATTTACAATTCATCAAGATCAAGAGCAAAGTTTATGTAGATTGTTCTTAGTGTCTGTCCCCTTATAGTGTTTACCAACTTACCTAGTGCTAAAAAAAACCTCAATATGGTCAGAGTTACCTTAAAAAGAAGAGCAAATTAATTTTTACAGACAGCGGAACATTGTTGAAAATCCTCTGGATGCTGTTTATGATTAAAGATGAAACTCGTAGAGTATTGATAAGTTGATAATAATAATATGACATTAATAAGATATTAAAAGGATAATTTTATTAGAGTTGAAAACATTTTTCCTTGAAATTGAATCTAAATATGAAAAAAAGATTTTTTTTTCTAATATATTTTGCAAACAATGAAGGAAGATAAGAAATTTATTTACATTTACTATTGGAAAAAGAAATAAAACTTTATAGAAATAAAATCATAAGCAAATTTTAAATGTTATTTATTTATTTGTTTTATTTACATTTATATTTTGGATTAAGGTTTTTGTGATTTTCAAAACATTTTCGGATGACAATTTTAAAAGTTAATTTGTCCCCTGCATAAAGAAAATTCAACTTTAATATGTTGATTTGTGATATTTTTAACTCAAAAACATTTAAAACACATTTACCTCGAGAATGAAATGGTCGGTTATTTATACCATGGAATGTTTGATAAATATAAAATTTTTAAATACAGAATTGGATTCTTTAAAGAAAAAAGCAAAACCCATTTCAGTTTCTTTCTTTTAGTAGTAAGAGGTAATCAATAAGTTATACACGTGGTATTTGATATAAAATATATTGTACGACAGTATTGTACTATTTTTGTATCTTAAATAGAGCAATTTGAGGATTGTTTTGTAGGCTATGTGAAATATTTGAAATTATAGAAATGTGAAATTATCAAATTTGTGAAATTGATATTGTGTTAACCAAATAGACTATAATTGTACTGAAAATTGTAAGCTATTGAAGAAAGCGTTTGTTATTATTATGGTCATAACTATTATTATAGCTCAGCAAAAAAAAAAATTAAAACAAAAAAGGAGAGTGACTTCGGATCTTCTTCTTTCTTCTTGTTATACAGTTTTACGTCCATTTTCTATGCTAGCATGGGTTAGATGGGGTTATTTATGGCACTCTTCCATGACAATATATCATGCACCAATGCACTGCGAATTCCTTTTTGCTTCAGGTCGTTTTTAACAACTTGTTTCCAAGGCATCTGTGGTCTACATTTGCCGCAGTTCCCATCTACGTTTAATCCTCTCAATTTCTTAACCCAGTTATCGTTATCCATTTTCTTGACAAACCACCTTAATCTACTATTTTGAAGTACTACTCTAACACTTTCTAGAAGGCATCTTTCAAATAGCTCCTGAGAGGATTTCCTATCTTTCAATGCTACCTTACATATCCATCTTACCATCATCATATTGTTTCATCAGGTCACTTTCCTTAATTGCCCAAGTCTCGCCACCAAAGACCATGATGCTTCTTGCACGAGTATTATAGAGTCTACCTTTTGCCCATAGTGACAGCGTTTTAAAGGTAAAAGCTCTTTACAATTTTTCCACCCACATCTTATCCTGGCAACACAACTTTCTTTTGTTCCACCACCTGCACTAATCATATCTCCTAGATAGCAAAATGTATTAGTCATTTCCAAGGAATCATTACCTACAACCACTAAATCCATTGGTTGTCTACCAGATAAAACAACATTCCCAGAAAATACTCTACATTTATAATCCTGTATACCAGTCAGTGTTCCTCTTATACCACTACAACGCCTATTTACACAAAGCTTACAACAGTCACACTGCTTTGAATTTCTACCAACACCTCTTCTATAAACTGAACATGAGAATTTTTCTAATGGCCATGGTGTGGCAATTCCTTTGCCACCATCACCCTTCTCTTTTACTTATTGACCTTTAGTCCTGTAGATTCAATCCCTTTCTTCCATTTATTAAATTTACTTGCCAACTTTTCCATACTCTGCAGTTAATACAAGATCATCTGCATATAACAATTCCCATGGGCACCCTACTCTAAATTCCTGTGATAACTCTTCTAGCACCATTTTGAAAAGCAAAGGGCTAAGAACAGAGCCTTGATGAACAACAACATTAACGAAAAATTCCTCATCAAAAGAACCATTTATTCTAATATGGTTTTTAGCATTTTTATACTTGGGTTTCACAACTGAGATAATCCGTTCTTTAACTCCTAATTTCCTCATTGCCCACCATATCACCTCTCTTGGGGGCTATCAAAAGCCTTTTCTAAGTCAACAAATGCAAAATACAATTTCTTAATCTTTTGCAGATACTTTTCCTGAAGCTACCTAATTGTAAAAATTGCATCATTAGTACCCTTCCCTTTCATGATCCCAAATTGCATAGCATCAATATTGATCCTTTCTCTAATTAGCCTCTTCAGTATCCTTTTCAAAACCTTCATCTCCTGATTAAGCAATTTACAATTGAACTAGTCTCCCAATCAGTTGGGATTATACTTTCACTTACTATTGTGTTGACTAAACCTGTTAGCAAATCAATACCAGGGTCTCCAGAGGCCTTCAACCTTTTTGAAGCTATTCCTGATGGCCCGGCAACTTTCTTACTTTTCATCTTAGACATAGCAGATTCTACCAAATTTCTCTATATCCTCAAAGATGGACCAGCAATTGGTTCAGCGGGTGGAAATCCATTCCTATCTCATTCAAACTCTGTATTAAGGAGTCTATCATAATAGCTTTTCAATGTTTCTCTCTTAGACTGTTCAGCAAAAGCTAAATCACCTGCATCTCTAATACAATTCGCCTCTAATCATCTGTCATCACCTACAATATCCTGATTTTTCCAGGTCATCTGCATAGCAATTTTAAAAATCTTATTTCTTCCATCATCTCTTGCCAAAGGGTTTGGGAACCTTTCTTCCTCAGCTCTATTTTTTGATGCATACATATACTATTTACCTTGAATGAACTTAATTTTCATGCTTTTGAAAATTTATAAACTATTAAATAAAAATATGCAAATCAACTCAATTGTCTCATTGGAAAATCAAGCTTCTGGTTAAAAGTTTTTTTATTTATTTGATAGTTGATTTAGTGAGAGATAAGATCATTTGTGAGTTTCAATGAAAGTGCTATTATATAATATAAATAGCCCTTACATTGAAACTCACAATTGTAAAAAAGAATGCTATAAAAGTAAAAGGAAAAATGTCAACATCAGATATTTAGAATTCAGTTTCATTTTTTACTTGCATTTAAATTCTTGTACTTATGCTATGCAAAAATTTGGTCTGTGCCTGTCTTTTACATCTGCTACATCTGCTAGCATTTCAAGAATTTTTGTTATCTTATTGTGAGACTTCAAATCTCACAGTAAATGCTAATTGAATTATTTGCTGCAAAGGTAGACATAAACGTTAATGGTAATAACTAGCCATCAACTCAACTGTTAAATATTGCTTTCTGGCAGTTAAAGTTTTTTTAGTGCTGAAATCTACATTTTGCTATCTAACCTATCTATAATCTCTGCCATGTTGTATAAGTGTTACATTTTTATATTAAATATGCTATATAATATACTTTTAATTTTAATTTTGTACTTTTAGGTCACCCATTAAATGTATTATTCTCAGGCTAAATGTTTCTGGCACTAAAAGCCCAACTTTTTTTTTGAAGATAAGTTTTATGGTTGATTTTACCAAGTTACACCTGACATGTTACATTTCATTTATATAATCAGAGGAAAAACAAACAAACGAAGCGAAATTAAATCCATCAAAAAATAACGGGATACGATAAAATATTTTTTGCGTGTTGAGATATTAGAATTTAAGCCCATTCCTGTGTATATTTTTTCAATCAATGTGTTGTCTCATATGTCATAATTTCTCAACTTTATAATGGTTATATTTTTTTGGGCTATACTTTAGATACTGATCAGTTTTTAAAATAAACAAATAACTTTTGTATTTATTGTTTTAGGTCAAATTTCTTAAAGTTGTGTGTACTGAAGACGTTGCAAAGTAGTGAAAAACATTTGATAAAAATCTTCAATGTTGATGAGTTCACACTGAAATTTTTTTCGGTTATTCACAGCAATGACCCGATTGCCCGTGCTGTTACTTTAAGGTAAATCGTTTTCCATATTGGTGTTTTATCTCAGTACTATTGTCTTGATTTAATTTCCTTTTTTTTTGTATGTTTGTATTATTATATTTTTTACCACAATCTGTATGTATAATCTGTGTGTGTGTGTATATAACATTTTAGTCGTTAAGTAAGTTGATAATAATGTATAAGTTGATACTTTGGTTGCTTTGAAATATTTTGTTTAAGTTTTTTAGTTTTATATTTTCGAAAAAAAATATTTCTGAAATATATATATATATATATATTCTTATATTTGAATTTCATTCTTTCCAAAATTTCCCATTTTCCTTTATGCACTGGTCAACCTTACCATTCCACCATTAACTGTTTCTATATCTAGCTGGCCCTTTGGTTCACCCACAGGTATCATGATTAGTTTTTAAATAAAAATACTATTTCTCAAAATTTTTTGAGTATTTTCAATATTATTGTTATCACGTTACCGTGAATTGCCAAGTGTTGTACAAAATTGTCTTGCTACAATCTTTTGTTCAGCTTCTAGATATCCCAACGTTTTTTTAACTTTCCTAGCAATATCTACAACAATACCATATACCAACAACCTATACTGGGAAACACACTCCTTGCCTGCTATAATTTTTACATCCTTCACCACTTCCTTGTATCATTTTTTCACTTGGAAATAGCCTACTTGTCTGAAATCCAACTGATTCTTATGTTATCGAACTACTCTGCCTTTTATCTCGCATTATGTTACAAGCTAGCATATTTGTTGCTGTTCCAAACTCAAGCAATTTACCCGTTCTTTATTTCTATTTCCAAAACTGTAGACTCGGTGAAAATTTCTATAAACTCCATATGACTTTCCAACATGCCCATTAATATCACCACAAATGTGATAAATACATTGTTTTTTAATTTTGATTTTTCTATTAAAATTTATGTTTTGTTAACTTTTTTATATAACTTATTGTTATTTTCCTCACTGAATCCACACCTCCTACCCAGTTATAATCTAGACAAAATAAACTCAAATTCTTACATAAGTTATCAACCTTTCAACTTATTGTTAATTCTTATGTGAGTAAGTCTTAAGTTTTATAACAATGATATCTTATAACTCTTAAATATTATGCTTTTGCCACAAAAATATATTGAAAATAAAAACAACTATTGGGTCAGTGGAGCAGCAGTAAAACTGAAGCATTAAGTTTTTCAATGAAGCTTTAAAATATGCCAGTTAATTTTATCAAAAGTTAATAATTTCACTTTTGTAGAAAAGGAGTTAATAAGTGGGATGTTATACCACATTTTTAACCATGTCAACTTTTTTTAGAGTTTTTGGTAGTCTGTCATGCATAGTTGCAGAGAGAAAAGATCTTCATCACTGGTATGCAACTGTTTTTTATTGAAGTTTTTTAGTTTTGAAATGTAACTTTTATGTTCATTATTTTTTAGATTTATTAATTTTTAATCGAATGAAATTTTTGAAAGACGAACCTTAATTTCATTTCCAATTTAATTTCTACCCTTACCAATCTTTATGCATTTATTCTTAATTGATTATGATTTTGTGGTATACTTAAACAGTTCAGTTGATAAGTTTCTATGGCAATGCAGCAATTATAAGATTTATTGAGCACATGCTTAACTGTCTATTGAAACCTATCTAATCTTGTATTTTGAAAAATAAAAAAGAAATGTTTGAAAAAGATTTTATAAAAAGGGAAGTTTTAGTTACAAGTTTTAAAAAATTAAATCAATAAATTAGAAAATAATTTATAAATACTTTAAAAAAGAATTAACTTAAGCACTTTCCTTTGCTTTGTTTTTTTTTTTTTTTTTTTTCTTTTTTAATTTCTATGTTTAAATTAAATAATCATAAAACCTACTGTTTGGCTTGAAATTTTCTTTAGCAGTGAAATTTTTAATATGAAGCCTTAGTTAATCTTTTGGGGATGCATTACATGCAATGAAAGTTAAAAATTATAGGCCAATTGGCCAATACTTTCTAACTTGCATAATATTTAATTACATTTAATTTAGCATTCGTAATAGCCTTGATTCCCATGATACTGCAGAAGTAGAAGCTGCTATATTCGCTACTAAGGCTTTTGCTGGACAGTCACGGTATATATATATAATATTTTTTTTTTTGTTTTAGATACTAATAATGAATGACTCTCCCTGGTATCTGCTTTTAAGCTGAATTGAAATTACCAGTCATATACAATGTCAATTCTTTGTATTCTTTGATGTTTTGCTGTTGAAATGTTTATTATTTTATTAAATTTGATTTCAGAATACTTTTGATCTTTCTGCAACGAACGCAAGCTATTGTATAATTGGCTAAGGCATTGCTTACGATAATGAGCCTCAGTAGCTACAAAATCACCTTGACTCAGTTTTACGAGTACTTTAGCATCTAATAGAAGTTCTGTATAGCTCTGAATTCCAGAGTCATCACATGACTTAGGTTTCTGCTACCCACCTTCTCACACAAGAAACAATTTTCTTGATAATTGTTGGCCTGAAATTTTGACCCTTGTACATCTGATGTCTTTCTTCGTTTAGCTGCTCTCTGGTAGTGGTAGTGGTCAAAACCTTGTATAGCTTTTTTTTGTGATATACCACATTGTAGTTGAGAAGTCAAATCATATGACAAACCACCTTTTAAAAACATTTGTAATATACTCAAACCATTACTTTTAAATACAAATTATCATTTTGCCAAACTTTCTCCACCTTAAGAGGAGAGATTTTGGCCTGGATTTATTTTGGCTGATGAAATATATTGCTAAATTTGGCTGATGGAGTAAAAAGGTGTAAGTTTGCTTGAAAACTGGGCTGTAAAGAGGTTATGGAAATATGACAATTGACACAGACAACTAATTTTTAAACTTTGCATGGATTTAATTTGGTGGAGCACTGCTTTTGATTAAAATAGCATAGTTTTATTATTGCGGAATGTTGATTTTTTGAAATTTTGGGTGGATTTAATTTAGCAAATTTTGACAATATTCACCAATTTTGCTAAATTTCCCCCATGCCATAATAACAAACAAAAAGTTTCAATATAATCCCAAAGCACATGGTTTATAAAAGTTTTTATAGACAATTTTTTGTGGGGCTTCATACAAATGTAGCTGGCAGTCAAAATAATATCAGCCTGTATCTAAAAATATAACTCACTGATCATAATGACACTACTGGTTGATAGATCTTGGCATATAAAACATTTATCCCACTCTGTCACAGTATTTGTTGTTGGTAATAACGTGCTGCACCATTCACAAGTAATAATTGACTTTCTTTAGACATTAAAGTTTATTTTTAACTACTAAAAATACTTTTTGTTATAGCATTTTATATTGATTTCACTTTTATATATTAATGCACAACACAATAAAATAATGGGGAAAACAACTATAATTTACAACAATTTCTTAAAGAAACATTCTTTGACAGAATATAGAAATTTCATCTGTTAAAACATGAATACTCTGGAAAGACTAACAATACCCGGATAGCTCAGTCGGTAGTGCATCTGACTATCAATCACAAGATCATGGGCTGAAATTCAAGTATTGCTCTCTCAGCGTATGAGTAGCACTTGGGTGCAGTAAGTTTGGAGTTTTAACTCCTCTTTAGTTTCCTGCTTAGTAGTGGATTCAATCCTTGCAGGAAGCGACTTATTTGACTGGCTAAACTGTGTATAATCATGATGGTAGCGTGTAAAATGTAGCACCTAAAATTTTTTTTATCATATGTATATTTATAAAATACATAAATGAAAGATTCCATTGTGGGGATTATTTTCAGTTTTATGATAGTGCACGAGCTTTAACATTGTTTGAAAAGATATATACATATATCATATGAGAAAAAAAGAGAATCATCTCATTGAAAAACATGCATAGATAAAAAAAAACATAAAAATGTGTCGCAGTATTAATTCAATAATGAAGTAATTTTTTAGTAATATAGTTTTTCAGGGACCTTTTTTTTTTTACAGCAAAATAATTCTAAACAAAAAAAGAACCCTGTTTAATTAAGGTGGTGTTGAAATCATACTTCCTTTGGTTTATATTTTGTTTCAATGATTACATTGAGCTTAGGTTAAATTACAACTAGGGAGCTCACAAAAACGCTGTTAAGTAATATGACTAAAGAAAAAAATGATTATAGATTTTCAAGAACAAATTCTGTTGCATCATAAATGTGTTAATTTTATTTCATATCCTTTACAACATTAAAAGATTTTTATTCTTAAATTATTCTTGTTTTTTACTGCAATATTTTAATTTTCTATTATTTTAATTTATTTAATAATTTTTCATTTACAAAGATATTTACAGATAGTTCATCAATTAATAAAACTGTTTTACTTTAAGGTGTTATTAAAATTTTATATAATCAGATAAAGAGCCGAAGCTATTCCATAATTTATAACATTATTTACATTTAGCAACAATCAAATTTTCAATTAAGTGCAACTTCAAAGTGCAACAGCTTTTTTGAAGTGTGAGATTTATTTATTTATTTATCTCTAAACATGGGCAAGTGTTTCAAAGTGCGGCAGCAAAAGGTTGACTCAAACATGCTTAAGAATGAATCCATCATTAATATTTTTTATTTTATAAGTGCTTACATTTTTCAATTGAATTGTATCATAAATGTTTATTGTCTGCTTTTGCAACAAAAACTTTAGTGTCTATTCTAAGGTTTATGTGTCTCAATATGCTGGCATATGTAGCAGACAAGTTTAAACATTTGATGAAGTGTTGGAGAAAATTTTTTACTGCTGGATGCCATTTCTAAGGTCAACCTACTTATGGTATTACAGGAAACTTTTTCTTTTTATTGTTGGATGACACACTAGGAGACTTGGCAAGGCTAGTGATCCCCTAGCTGCGTGAAACGTAAAAAATTGCAGACACCAAACTGGTATTTTGAGATAATTTTTTTCTAAAAATTTTTTATAGGATTGTTTGGTTTTTAAAAGTAGTAAGTAAAACCCTTTTTGGTTATTCTTATATTCAAAGAGCTTTCCTGATTTTGCTATAAATGTTAGGACAAAGTTACAAAGCCAAATGCAGGTTAATTATGAAGCACGTTGTTTGTTTTTTTACCTTTTAGCGCATTTGCATGTGGGATATGGTCAAAAATTTCTGACATGATTAAAGGTACTAGTTTTATCTTACTTTAACACCTTATTGAAATTTACTAAATTACTAATTAGTTATAACAATTTATAATTAATTAATTATAACAATTTATAATAATTTATAATAATTATTATAACTAATAAGCTGAACATAAAAAGGAAATTAAGCATGGTACCTTTTCAATAATGGAACTAAAAATTGCATTTTCAAGTTGAAACACAAAAACTCTATAGCAGTTGTGGTCTAAAAACTTCAAATAGTGCTGCTACCAAACTATCAGAATTTATTCTACATTGATAATTCTGGTTTCAAATAATTTAAAGAAAATTATTCGCACAACTTGAAAACCTGTGCTATATAACAACAGTATAGGTGCACACCACTAAGTTTTTTTATTAACCTTTATCATCATTAAATCTATTAAGTTTTTGTGCAATTGTTTTATGCAATTTCAATACCTCTCGATATTTGTTTTTCCCAAGTTAAGCCATGTAATACCAATGTTACTTGGCAGTGATTTTGGCAACCAAATTCCAAAAAAAATATAAAAAAATAACTGTATAATTTTTAGGAGTATCATTAAATTTTTTAGATTTTCCAGCTTTTACTTCTTCAATTTATATTTATTGTTGTTTTAATCAAACAGAATGTAGTTGAAAGGTTAATATTCATTGTTCGTGATACTGTAATTATCAGTACTTTATAACATGTTAGTTTATTTTAGGATGTAAAAGAGACGTTTATACCATCCATCACTGAGGTTTATTTTTGAAACAATGAGCTGCATTACATGAAAATGAAAGTTTCATTTCCAATGTATTTATGACATTCCTTGAGAAAAGTGATATGGTAAATATAGCATTGGATGCTTTAGCAGTTTTTGAGTTCAAAGGTGCATTTTAAAGGCTGTCACCATATCTGGCCTGATATGATTTGAATTTATTTAGTTTTTACTTATCATTTATTAACTCTTTTCTGTTATCATATAAAATTTATTAAAGACTTTACTTAATAACATTGCTTATGGATTTTTAGGTCTTGCTACTCCATTAGAACTAAAAATTAAACTTGTTCCTATCTTTAAAGCTATTCATCATGACTTTACTACTGTAACAAAGGTATATATTATCTCATTGTGATAATATGTTTTTCCATTTATGAATCTCTTATGTTTTATGCTATAATGCAAACCACTCTAGAAAATTCTTTTACTAAAAAAATAGTGATGGAAAATTGATTGGTGACCTCAAAAGAGCAAGCGCTTTAGCAGATATTTTTCTTAAATTTTTGATATATAATGTCATTTTGCATAATTACATAATTAAATAATTACATAATTATCTGTGTAACAAAAATTAAAGCTGCTGCAAATTTTTTTGACAATGTGTTTGACTGGAGGAAAAGTCAATAATAAAAACCTAGTTGTAATTTATTTATGACTGACAGACATATACCCCATAACAATGTAATAGCTTACAGTGGTTAGAACGTTCCAGAATTCTAGCAAATAGTTTTTACACCAAAAGTTTTTCCAGGAATTTTTACTCTTAAGAATTAAAACCAATCAATTATAATTATTACCTTTTTTTTGTGTGTGTTACCATTTCAAAAAATTTGTTAAATGCATGATCATAGAGATTTTTACATTTTGATATTATTTGATATTAAATTTAAATAACAGTTAATGGTGTGCTTTATGGTGTATACAGCACATCAATAACTGTTATAATTTAATATATAATTTAGTTTAATATGACTACCAGGTGTTCATATTGAATTTAGACATAGATGAATTGTTCAACGGCTATATTTTTAATGAACAGGTTTTTTTTTTTTTTTCAGTAATATAATATTACTCTTATGAATATCTGAGGGCAAATATCCCTCGAAATACAAATTTTCAGAAAAAATATGTTCAAATTTCCAGAAAAAATATGTTCAAATTTCCAGAAAAAATATGTTCAAATTTTACCCCTTTGATCTTTTTTTCTGATATTTGAGGATTTATCCTTAATCAGAGCTTTACTCCTTAAGTTTTATCCTCATTTTGGAATAGTCTTAGTGTGAAGGTATGATAATATTTGATTAACAGGTTAACAATCTGTGTGAAGAACTGATGGAGAGTTATTCGAGCCACAGGTTCATCACAGAAATACTCAATGCTACAACACAGTTATCCATGGTCACACTTGCAAACATTACACAACAGGTATTGTATCTATTTTCTTTAATTTTTACGTATGAGGGCTTTCTGTACAACAGCTAAAATTAATTTTGTGTCAAACAATCAAATTGGAATTCATTTCAGTTATCAAAGTTATCTTTTTTATTAAATTTTGAGCATTTAAAACTGATTTCTAAACAGCAAATAAAAAAATTTTTTTTTTCAAAAATGCTTGAAATAAGGCTTTTCTTAGAGACAGTTGTGCATTAAACACGTTTTGCTATCGTGGAGTTTTATGTCAAACGTATGATGAGTTAGAGATGATTTTGGGAATAAAATAGCTGTTATGGTTTTTGCATTTTATCAGTGTTTTGCACATCTGTAGTGGTGTATCTTCTTACTTGTTAGTTTATTCATACAAAATAAACTAAAATAAAAATAAAAATATTCTATCCATGAAATTTCTTATAAATTTTTATTCAAAAAAGTTTGTTTCAAAGATTAAGCAAAGTTTTGACTTCTCAGCTGCTCATTCCACAAAATTTTGTAGGTATAATACTTGCAATATTTTAAATATAATTCAAAGCTCTGTTAGAGTTCAGTTTAAGTTAGATATGCTTTTCTGCTCTCATTGGTTTAAGAATTTCAAATAAAGCTTTTGCTAAAACAACCTTGTTAAACTAGATTACGGAACTTCTTGATTTTAACACGGTTAAATAAAAAGTAGTTCTTAAATATATGTCATATTTCTGGTTAACAGTTGTCGCTAACTTACCTCGCATGATTTGTGTTGCTTTTTCAAATTTTTTTCTTAGAAACATTCATAATTTTACTGGTGTTCTTTTAACTTTTGTTCGCCTTTTTGAGTTAAAAATATTTGCTTGAAATATTTTATAAGTTTGGGTAACAATTTTTGGGTGCTATACTCAAAAGTGCTTCAAAATAACATTTTTTTTTTTTTTTTTTGTAAATATTACACTTTAATTTTGCTAACATTTTGTTAATTGGTTGAAAATATTATTTGAGATAATTTTGATGTCTGAACTATCTTTAAATTTCTTTAGCTTGGAAGAAATTCCAAAATATACCCAATTTTTTTTTTTCAGGCGTTGATATTTCTCAAAAAGTTTTTGGATTTTTTATATGGTTGCTTTTTTTGTGCTGATATTTTGTTATAAAATATTATTTCTGATTAAGCATGCTCTTTTAGTATTTTTTGCCTTTCCTGCTCTTATGTTTGTTGTTGTATATCTATGGGATATACATTCATTTGTATACTTTTGTTAAAGCTTTTTTATTTTTTTTTTATTGATAAAAGAAGGTTTTACAAGTCTATTAATAACTAAAAAATTGTTCTTTTTGCATTATTTTATTTAGGTTGGTGCCTATTAATCCTTAGTGATTTTGTTTTTTCTGGCGTAATCCAGAAAAAAACCTTACAATTTAATCCCCTTTTAATGTGTTCAGCTATACCACAGATATTTCTAGATCACCTGTGTATTTTTACATGCATATTTATGTTTATGAATGTGTATTTATAAAGTATTTTTATGTATATATGATGTGTTTAAGCGTGAGTGTGTGTGAGTGAGTGGTTGAGCGTGTGTGTGAGAGTGTGAGTGATTGTGAGTTTGTGATTGTGTGTGTATTCTTTGTTTTAATGTTGGAATAATGTATATTATTTATAAAGGATCACTAATAAACATTAACAAACAAATAAAACAATAATGTCATAGATAGAATAAACCTTACTAGATTTTATTTTTAGCAATGATCTAAAACTATTTGAGAAACATCTATACATGTTTTAAAAAGATATTTTTTTTTTGTCTTTTTTTGGTATTATTTTTATCCTGCTCATAATAACATGTGGATGTTCACTGATTTAATAACTTACTGGACTTTAAAACCAGGCCAAATATGTGGGAAAATTTGTTCAAAAGATAATATTTTTTTTAAAAATATATTTTTATTGCTAAAGGTTTTTTTCCAGGAGTCCATTAAACGTTATGCAAAAATAGTAATTCGCTATTAAACCTTCTTGAAATACTTTTAATTTATGACGAGAAAATTTTCTGAATTTAGGTCATAGTAAAGGGCCATATCCCTTCAAAGATAAATTATTGCTTTTTGCTACAAGATTCAAATACAAATTTTATTAAATATTATGTAGAAGTATTTATTTTGCATGGAGTTAGAAGACTATAGGGAATGTTATAACCAATATTGTCATTTGTTGAAAATCCTTTCTTTTTTTGGGCATGAATATTCGTTTATTCACCTAGATATTTAACGTTGTTACCCGCCAGTTGACTTGCCCACCAGAGTTGACTTGCCCACCATAGTTGACTTACCCACCATAGTTGACTTGCAATTCAAGATGAGGAAATCTTTTAAATAGAGACAAAGATTCACAGTTCTTTGGATTTGCTACCTTAGAATTTTATTTAAACCACTCCTGCAATCAGGAAGCGTCACTTTAAAGACAACATGCGTACATGGTATTATTATCTGCAAAGTTAAAAATATCCAACACAAAAACATGTCATTTTTAAAAATGTTAAAAAGGAGCGGTAAAGATCCTTGTTGTCCACGCCTAAGATAATATTCAACCATTAACTAAATTTTGAACCCTGCTTAACTATTTGCTTCCTAAAACACAAGTAGCTTTGAAATGCAAGCTTTTGGCGGAGAAGCCATATGCAGTAAGTTTAGCGAGGAACAAATCATGAGGGATGCAATCATATGTTTTTGATAAATTCATAAGGATTGTGCCTTCACTCCCTTTTTTAACTTTGCCACTTCTTCATTAATTGAAACAAAGTGTGATGGGTGGAGAAACCTTTGCAAAAACCACATAATAAAGGGGAAAATTTATCATTGAACAAACGTGCAAGGTGTTTAAACAACACTTTTTCGAAGACTTTCGACATCGTGGTGAGCATACTGATTGCCCGATATTTCCCCTTATATAATGTATCATCTTTTTTATGAGCAGGAATTATATTGGCCCACTTCAATTCATCAAGGAAAGTTCAATTTTTAATCAAAGTATTAATAAATTCTGTGATAATGATACAGTGATTATGTGCCAGGGTTTTTAGAATCCGCAGTGGAATGTCATCACTGCCTCGTCACATCTCATCACTTGAACTTTGATGCAAAACTATAACATTTTTAAAGTTTTATCTAAAGAAGCTATGAAAGAGGCTTTTAAATGGCTAAAAATGCAAGTTGAAATTAAAAGTTTAAAATTTAAAACATTATTGCTAATTAGAGAGATGGAATTTAATAAAATTAATGAAATTAAATCCGTAGCATCGAATGGCAAAGACTATATTCACTTTTATAGAAAAAAATATTGTGTTTGTTTTAGGTATATACCAAAAAAAAATAAGAAATTTACCCAGTTTTTTTTTTTTTTTTTTTTTTTGTTAATTGCAAAGCTTGACTCTTTGTGTGGCAGCCATCATCTTAATATATTTACTCAACGGTAACAAAAATTGATTATGAAATGAAACTGTCGATTTCACGATATAATAAAGATTTAACAGCTTGTTTTCAGTATTTATTTGTATAACTTCAGAAACACTTGTTGATTTTGTTAGGGCTTGCCAATTTACCTAAATTTTAAATGTTTACATAATTTTACTAATTTTACACAGCATTTATTCTCTCGTAATTGGAAGAATTTTTACTCATATTCTATTCAGAGTAGTGCCATCCATATTTTTTGCTAAAATTTTTATTCCAAATTGATTTTACAGTTATTGGCATCGTAGTTGAAAAGGTTCCTTAATGCATATCCATTTACTTTACCGTTATTATTTACTGTTGCAAAGAATATAGATCTATAAAATATCACTTTCTTTTTTATATTTAAGCATAGGTAGAGACTTTATTGATTTTATTTTGTGTTTTTAATAGGTTGGTGTTTATAGTACGAAAGTGAGGATAGATTTTACTTCAACCTTTAAATGAAGATAATTTTACACTATAAATAGAAAATAATGTAATTTATTATTTCTAGGTGGATAGACTCCTTCATTATGCTTTAAATGTACCCCAGAAATCTATTAATTTGATAGCTGTCAACAATCTTCTGAAACTTGTTAATAAAACTGCATATTTGTGGAATGAGACCCAAGTAGAGGTATATTTTCAATATAAATTCCATGTTATCCAAAGCAGAGGTTGAAAATTAAAAAAACTTTATGTTTTTTCATTTAGGTGTGTCAATTCATTTGTAGGTTTCATGAAATTTTATGGTTTGAAATACCTTTTTATATTAAATATTCTATTTTTTAATTTCTAATCCTCTTAGGCCTTAATTTTTAGAATTTGAAAACATTTTATATGCTCATTACCAATGATTTAAATTAGATGGACTTTTTCTAGAGTCTTTTTATCTGTAAGTAAAAATCTGGGTCCAATTTTAACTCTTAATAAGTTTTGAGTTTCGATGATCTCCCCCATTATGGCAAATAAATAAAAAAAAAAGTTAATTTGATGTGTTTCTCTCAAAATGTTACAATCCTCATTACAAAAAAGTTTTATTTGCTGACCAGTGTAATATAATTACATTTTTAAATTCTTATGTTACTTATAATATCAAAGATTCACAAGATGTAAATAATAACAAAACACAGTTACTTCAAATACACTTTTCTTCCATTTCTTTGTTTATGTCCGTTACTAAATGAGTAGATAAATAATGTGTTTTCAACTTCAAAAGCTCTCTGGAGATAATCTTTCTTTTTTAATGCCTTGTGCAAGCGAATAGTGAGCTTTACTGGTGATAGAATAGACTTTTAAATTAAACTCATTCCAATTTAAGGCAGTCTTTTTACTTTCTGAAAAAAAAGTGCACTTTTCGAAAATAAATCAGGGAACTTTATCCTGATCTTCTTTTGTCCCCTCTTTTTTTTGTTGTGTTTATATGATTCGTAGTTTAGTTTTAATTTATAATTTTCTTTGAGTAACATTTGTGGAGAATTCCACAGTTTTTTGTTTGGTGTTCAGAGGGAGAAAATAAATAAACTTTGTATTTATCTCCATACTTATTGTGTAATTATAGTGCACAAAAGTTATGTCCAAGAAGGTTTTTGGTAAACCTGTTAGCATAAAAAAAACAAAAAACAGAGCAGACAACCTTGGTTAGTGTGACATGTAATAAACAAACATTTTCAATAGTATACATGAAAATATTTTATTTTATTAATTTTGTTGAGGTGTATTAGATTATGGAATAATGAGACAAACTGAGTTGAAGGTAAATATTAAGATTCTAAGTTTCTAAGGCATACTGCTCATCAGAATCTACTAGACTCCATTCAGAATAGTGTTAATAATTTTGACATGAAAAAAAATGATACAGCTTTCGAAGGATGGACCTAATGTCAACTTAAAATTATTACAATAGCTTAAAGAACAGGCAAGTGAACTTGGATATTCCGGGTTGGATAGCTGTAATTTGCATGCTGTTCACGGTGCATTCAAAAATGGTGCTGAAGCAAGTGGGTGGAATTGTAGAATAGAAAAAAAAAATAGGTGGCACAGTATAATAAAACATTGAGTGTATATATGTTTCTAGTCACTTATATTTATGTTATATTACTGTTATCATTCGAAAAAAACTTAATTTTAGTATATGATTTGTGTGCGTACTATTAATATTTATGGATAAAAGTTTTTAGTTAAATAATTAAACACAGCTTTTTGGTACTAATAGTTTCTGGTAGTTTAGCGTCTTGCGGTTATTATGCAGTTATTTAGTAGACTATTGCTTATACAATTTTTAGATTGGTTGAAGATCAAAAAGTAAGCGATCGAACTATTGAAATCTGTTCATCAATAAAAAATATTGATAATTACTTGATGAGTCTTCCTAAATATAAACAACCAAAGTGCAGAAGTTTTGAAGTTGTAAAGAATGCAGTGAAGGATCTTCTTACTGTGGCAAAGTTGAAATACTTTAATTCCATTGCTCGTTGCCTAAGCTTTAACTCCCCACATACCAGTCACAGAAATCATTGATTCCCTTTCTGTAAGACCTACAGAGTTTGTACAAAGAACTTTTATGATTTCAATCAAATCTGAGATTATTGACATATGCAAAGATGATTGTAAGGTGCTTTTAAAAATTGGCCTTCACAATGTAAAAAATTATATGAAAAAAAAAAAGAAATACATATTGGATTCAGAGCACAAAGAGAACTTGTTTATTTTGAAAAAAGAACTGGTAATCGAAGTCGATGTGAACAATTTTTGTAACAAAGCAAGTGAGTTTTTTGTGTCAAAATTATTAACACTATTCTGAATAGAGTCTAGTAGATCCTAGATCCTGATGAGCAGTCCTAGAAACATAGAACTCTGATGTCTCTCTTCAACTTGAATTGTATCATTATTCCAGAATCTAATACAGGTTTCCATTTCACATGTCTGTGTTACGTTAGTCAAAAATTCATCGAACAATACAACAAACCGGCTAGCATTTATGCTTTGGTTTTTTAACGGTTCTTTGACACGAGGAGCAATACCACGATTTATAATATACTTTAATTTATTGGGCCCCAAATGCATTTTCTCTACAACTTAGCTGTCTGGAAACATAAAAAGTTGCAAAATATTTTTTCCTGAATTATCATTTTATCCGTTATACACATTTTTCAGTGCCCACATAATTTTAGCTTTTTGACTGGCTGAGTCTTGAAAACAAGTTCTGATTATTTTTGAATTAGAAGCCGCGGCAGAGGGCACATTAGTTGTTGCAGCTAACAGTGTTAAATCAACGTGTTCTATAATTTCCTCTGATTCTTTATTAATTTTCAGAGGATTCTTTTTCCCAAAAAACTGTTTCATCTTAATGTGTTCTTCTAATCGCTGTTTGTGTTTCTTGCCTGGTCCATAATTATTCAATGTTGTTTCACCAATGTTTGACAGACGCATATTGCATTTACAAAGTTTACAATAGGCATTTTCCTTCGACTTTGATCGTATAACCCATCCTGAAATTTGCTATCAAAAAACCAAGAATCACGAAAGAATGTGATTGGAATTTTATTTATCTATACCTAAATTTGAAGATAACAATTTATTGGGTTCAAATTCACTATTCATCATTTTATATTTCGAAATTTCAGATCTGAACTTAATATGGCCACCTCAAAAAAATTAAACAAGGAGCATTCCAGGAAAAGCTCAACCTGGAAGTATTTTTTAAAAACTGTGAAAAACGGCAATAAAACTTAATTGAGCAAGAGAGCAAGGTCAAACTGGCTGCCCCTGGAAAAATGTCAAAATAGTGACTTTACCAAAATCAATATTTCCTTAAAACAAAATCAACAAAAGTGGGTATAATATTGTTCTTCACAATTTATAAAACATTTTCAAGTAATTACAGGCTCTTTTGTGTATTTTTTTTTATGCCTAAGTATTCCTGTTGATACAAAAATTTGACAGCGACACACTTGTATCTTTTTTTTCACACACTAACAAAGAATTTTGTGTCATTCTCCAGATAAAAAAAGTAAATTAATAATATGTTGTTTTCTTACTTTACATATTTTTTTACTTTACTTTACATATTTTTTTACTTTACTTTACATATTTTTTTACTTTACTTTACATATTTTTTTACTTTAGAATTACATTAAATGCTAAAACATAATTATCACCATGACGAAATTGAAAGGAAAATTTTATTTTTATGTACACTATCGAAAATTTTTTTCCATTATTACATGTCGCACCAAGTTTGTCTAATCTATTTTTTTTTTTTTTTTTTAATGCTAGGAAGTAAGAATATTAGTCAACTTATGTTAGGATCTTTGCTTTCAAAAATAATTTTTTCATATATGATAAATTGTTAATTCTATTGGGGCAAACTTATGATAATTATAGAACTTGCTCAGTATGTCCGCATTGTGTATGCCGTTAATCATAAAGAAAAAGATCATGAATGTTGTGATTTTGCTAGCCACCTCCGCTCCACAGTGTTTTTCACAAAATGGTATGTGTCTCTAATTTGAATTAAACATTCACATTGCATTTTTAGTAGGAATATAAAAGTTTATTTAAATTCTTACATGGTAAGTGAGGCAATAGAATCAAACAGTATAAATGGCCTTAGAAAAGATGTCTCATACGCCAGCTGGATTGATAGGAACGGTATATAGAGAATGCATAATTAAATATTGGTGCTGATATCAAAAAAAAAAATAAGCAATAAATATTCTTATTATTCAAGTGTTTCTTTTGAAAGTTTATAATGGAAATTTTTAAGGATAATCGTAGTTTCATAAAATATTCAAAATGTGTTTACGTGAAAGTAGCGTCGTTTCCAAGGTTTTTTTGTATTGTGCTTGAGGGTAGCAGCATTATTTTTTGGGAATTATTAAAAAATTATTCAAAATGAAACTAAGTTTTTGTATGTTGAAATGCTATTAGAATTTTTGCTTTGATCGTAAGCTGATTTTTTGATCATATGCTGACTTTATTAAAAACTAGGTTGATACTCACTTCTGACATTAATGTACAAAATACAGTGATAATAATAGTTATCAAACATTTTTCACAGAAATGCAAGGAATTAAAATTTGGAACTGTTTGAAATATTTTTAAAAATTATCACATCAAAATATTTTTTGGTGTTATTCTGGCTAGATTAAACTTTTTTATTTTTTTCGTGCACCCATTCGTTACCATTCGTTACTTTAATATTACGTTATAATCTGGAAAAACGAGGCACAAGTAATCATTTTCATGTTTTTTTTGGGATCCTCTCATTATCTATTTCAGTCTTTTTTTGTTTTAATTTTAATTTTTGAATACCATGAGTCCAAACTTACTCTACTCATTTTATTTATTATTATTTTTTTTTTTTTTTTTTTGCATAAATCCATTTAAAACTGATAACAAAGGTGTTTGGTATGGATATTTTTCTCAATATTCCTTCATTTTTTAGAATTTATAGTTCTCACCTTATAGATTTCTGTGTTTAAAGTTCTCAGATTTTTAAAATTATACCACTTTTCAATAATGAAATTATAAAAATAGTAGAAATTTTTACAAGATGAAAAAGGATGAAAGTCGAAATTTCAAAATTAAAATAATTTGTTATTTCATTCTTCTGCAGTTACTGATGCATCTCCAAATGAGTTTTCATTTGCCCAATTCCACACACTTTCTTTAGCTTTATTTAACTTTATTTAGCTGTTGACTTTCGGAAATGATATCTGAAGATATATACTGACATGATGTCATGTCTGAAGAAGATGTGAAATATATCATAAATTTGCAATATATATATATATATATATGTGTGTGTGTCTGTGTGTGTGTGTTAAATCTATTATAGATGTGTTTTTTTTTTCAAGCGAAATGGCCAACATCTAAATAATTGTTTCAATGAAATAATTATTTCACATGTTACCAAAACGCATTGGGAATAGCACGCAACAGAAATGAAGTTACTGTTATCTAGCACGTCTAAAAATTTTCAAAAATCAAAATGACGATTTAAAGTATAAATCGAAGTTTATATTTCAATAATTTTATATTTGAAAAATTGCATTCCAGAAATTCAAAATAAAAGATTTTCCACGGCTTGCTGTGCAAATCTGAATACTGGAAATTTGGCAAAATTTGATAAGTTTCTGATTTCACAGGTGACACCTGATTTTTCTCAAAATTAACCATTCAAAAATTTGAAACCATAAAAAGTTATGATTTTTCAAAATTGGAAATTTGAAAGTTGCTTTTGAGGGATCTTATATAACATGTCAAATTTAGGTTTATCTTTTGGTTAATAGTCTACAAATAAGAAAAATATCTACTGTAAAAACAGTCACTGAAAAACAACGCCGAAGTTTATAATATGAGGGTTCTAGCCTTATTGTAAATTCAAACCATTAATTCCCTATCCCGATTGCAGTCAAAACAGCCAGGGAGGAAAATAATTTTTCGACATGGATTAAACTCTGTAGTTGTAGCATTAATAATCGATAAATCAGTGTCAACTTTACAACATATTTAATAGGTGGGATTTATTTCTTTCAACAATATTTGAACAAATAAACCTGAAACCAAAAAAAAGATTTCTTTTCATAGAAATGCCTAAAAATTTTATGAAAACAGGGCACGGTCTGACTGATTTAATTCTTAATGCAACTGAGTTTAAATTCCAGGAAGCATCAAATTTAGAAATTAGCTCTTAAATGTTCAGTAATTACAAGAACACACTAACATGCAAAGATCTTATTGGTGTTTTACCTCATGTAGGTGGAATTTTATTTAGTGATATCTATCCTGGCTCAATGCCAAATTCAGAGATAACCTAAAAGAGTGAAGCATATTTTTGAAGAAGAAGACGAAGGTCAGGAAATAATGACTGATAGAGGTTTTTTTATTCAAGAACTGTCTACTCGAATTCATGTTGAGCGGTTCATTGACAGAGTACGGAATAGGAAATATTTAAATCAAGTTAGGGTCGATAAATAGAATCAACATGCTTACTTCAACATAGAAAACTATTGAATTATTGTGAACTTAACGGCGCCTCCAATTGGACCAAAACAATAAAAAATATTTTTATTAAAATTTTTAATGAAAACTTTATTACATGAGTAAAAACAAATCAGTTATAAATGTGTCAACTGGAAGTAAAAAAACAGTAAAATCAATGATGCTGTCAATAATCTCATTAGTTTTTACAACCATGCAGTTCTTCATAAATGGTCTGATCTGTTTTAAGCTCTCAAATGTTAGCTCTTCTCCAGGTATAAATTTGCTAAAGTTTTCACTGTCTCTTTTTTCATTATGGTTCCAACAAAAAAAATTCTGCTGTTATTAAGTTTCACTAAATTTTACTAAACTACAGAAGCAAGTTGGATGAAATTTAACACTCTATACCCAATAAAGTATTTATAAACATATACAAAACAAAACGCGTTGAACAATGAAAAGGATATTGTAAAGCAAATATCAAAGTCTCAATACCCGATAAGTTTTTGCCGAGGTAAATAATCACACCCATGCATCACCACAAACTAAATGCGAACTAACAAGTCCCCGCAGGTATTAAGTGAAGAGCCCAGACAACACAGGACAAATGCTCGGAGATGTACTTCCGTACATTACACCTGCAGCAGCAGTGAATATACCACAATTGAAAATTTGCTAAAGACCATTCGCTTTTAAAGGCACAACAGGAATTTGCACCCCAATCCGCTCAGGCTAGAAGACATTTCTGTGCTGCCATAACAAAATAAGGAAACTGTTGATGTATCGCAGATATTAATTTTTGCATCACAACACAGTTTGGAGCTCCTTGCAATTGGTTTTGGAATGAAAAATCCAGTTATGCCCAGAAATATTCTACCAAATTTATTCCATCCAAGTGCTTGTCAATTTTGAAAATGTACCCTGTGTTTATGGCCTACTGCCATGTAAGAATAGATAAACGTACCTAATGTTGCTCGATCTCCCATGAAATATATGCTGTATTTCTTTGACAACTTTCACTTAAATGATAATGGAAACTCAATGCTAACTGATAAACTATTAACCTCGTTCCTATAATCCAGGAAAATCATCACTTCCACCTCATCTTCGTCCGGTATCTTTATCTCTGAACAGAATCCAAAATTCTACAATAATATAACCCTCATCATCCCTACATGATAACTTTCCCCATTACCACCACCTCTGGTTTGTTGACCCGTATCATGTCCTCCATACTGTCCACCATTCAGTCATAACTATAACTCTGTTTCCCGTATGTCCCTTATTTTATATTTGTAATGTTTGAATAATTTACCCACTAGTATTTTTAACCATAATGTTAATGTATATACTGGGAATTATTTTTATTCGACGGTCGCATATGTACCGGATCCCTTCATAAA
>JAUZNK010010537.1:0-23882 GCA_035046665.1 Euphysa ruthae
TATGTATATATTTTATATATCATTATATTTCCTTAAAAAGAAAGAGAACATTCAAATGATTGAATCTATGAAGTCATGACGCAAGAAGGAAAATGGTTACAGAGGTAAAAAAACTCGAAAATGATCGTACAATGCAACAATATAGGCATAAAATCAGAAACTTAAAAGGTGGATACAAAAAATCAAAAGATAACAATAAAAAAAAACCTGCCAGCTCCACCCTTTCGACCTTTTAACCACTACTTTCATGAGGTATTGTCTTCAAGAAATGTCATCAATCTACCAGAGCTTGCAGAGGTTGGTGCTGTGAACCAAAATGATAATTTGATGATAACAAAGAAGAAAAAGTTGAAACAGTTAAATATATAGTATATAAGATGTAATTTGATCCGAAATAACACGTTTGGAACAAATGTAGAAATCTGATAAGAGCTATTTATTAACTTAAATTTAGTAATATCTTTTTATGTAATTATTAAAGAAAAGTGAACAACCTTCAGACTTACTATTTGAATAATAAAAGTATTTTAGTGTAATATTGAATATGGTGACAAAAGGTTATGAAGTACTAATTTTATTGAGCAAATCTGTGTTTTTTTAATTTTGGTTAAATTAATTATATTGCTTAAATATAAACTATTTTTGAAATCTAGAAGGAAAGAATTTAGTCATCATGGCTTTTGTTCTTAACAAGAATCGTTGATAAATAACAAATTAAAGGAGAATTTAATTTCTATTTTAAGAACTAAAAAAAAAAAGACGAATGCTAAATAGTTTAAAGTAAATTATTCTAAAGCTATTTACTTTTTCCTCTTAGGATCCATTTCTATATGTTTATTTTTATTTTGACATCTGAACCAATCAAATTAAAAAGCAGGTTTCATCACACTAGATCGATATATTAATAATACTCATTTTATTTCAGCTCCCCACTAATCCCACGATTCAGATGATGAATACATGGAGGATCTGTTAGAAGAGAAAGTAGCGGTTGAAAAAAAACCATTAAATCAAAGAAATAAAAACAGTCATTTCCTTGATTTACTAAACCTACACTGTGAGCAAACGAAGCATTTTGAAGAAGCTGAACGACGGAATCAAAGAATTTCACCAAAAATATTGGATCAACAAATAAAAGACGGGGAGAAGGATTGCAAAAGAAACGAGAAAGAACGAGATAAAGATAGAGCTATGAAAATTTTTCTTTTGGAACGGCAAAAATGTTTTCTAAATGATTTGTATAATTTAGTAACTATTACTGATATAGTCTTTCAAAGCAGATCTCAATCTGTTGCAATCTGTTATTTTGACACCGTCTTCTTCTTGCATTTCTCTCATGACTTATTATAACGTCAATGTACCCAATCGTTGTCAATATACATTTCACCATTTATTAAGTTGTGAACAAGGCACAATATAATAACATCAGATATTTTTTCAACCTAATATTCCCACCTTTTAACAAGGCATGGGAATTTTGCTTTTAGAATTCCAAATGATCTCTCAACAGTGACTCTACCAGAATAAAGTTCTTCATCGTATCCCTGGCAACGCTCAGAGGTCCTATGAATTCATGCTTGTCAGTCTGTCTGTCACACCTTTTCAGGAAGCAATCATTAGAGGCTTCATTTTATAGTTTAGAGATAAAGAGAAATTGTAGATATATGTTTACAGCATCTGTAAATGACAGTTATGTTATGAGAAAGCAATTAACATTAATGTTAATGTTAAATCAACGTTAAAGTCACCCACTGAAATCAGTTTTCAGTTGTTTTTGAAAGGTATCGTTGTCTCTTATGAGCCACATATTATCAAACCATCTTTTTTCATGCTGGTGCATCCAAAAAGGGTATTGCGAATAAACTTTGAAAATATTAATAGTCTCTGCGCATAAATCAAACAAAATTCTTGTTACATTTGAATTCTATCATTTTTCATTTGTCTCAATAAAAATTTCATTCGTCTCTTTCTAATAAGATTTTCTTCCTTCTAATTTTTTTTTTCTCAAAAGAATAAATTATGATAACAAAAATTTGCTTTCTCTTAAAACATAGAATGAAATTTTTATTAAAATGCATATGTTAAACCACCCTGCACATCCTAATTTCCAATGTTATGAATTGTAGAAATTCGTTTCAGGCACTGTTACAAAATCTCTTTATATCGCAACTTGGTTTATTATCTTTTTTTATGACATATACTTAAGTTAAAACATGCCTAATTTTTTTGTCGGGTCGCACTCTTAGATTTTATTTGATCAGCCAGCCATATTACCTCTTTAATATTTTTTGGGATGAGAGATGGAACAACATTAATTGTATCAAAAAATACTAAATCTGCATTCGTAACAGCTGCTAGTATGCTTGCAATGATATTACTAGTACGAATGGCAACATTCATGGAAGCAGACATATCCCCAATAACGACAACAGGATCTTCAAGCTGGAAACTAAAAAAAAGTTCACAACATATTATGTTTGAGACCAATCATCTCATGGGTATAAAAATAAAGACACTGGAAAAAAACAAAAGTTGTTTTCTTTTTACATTCTATGTTACATTTCATCTCTCTAACAATATTTAAAAAAATAAAAATTAAAACTCCCTTACCAAATAATTAAAATAATTATTAAACACTGTTTTATAGCACTAATATTTATAAAAAATTATTAATAAATAAAACTAATAAATAATACTAATAAATAACTATTAAGAACTGTTCAACGTCGATTTTTTTCAACAAAGGATTCAAATCCTGCATATCATTTCCTTGGTAGCTTGGAATCTTCTATAGCCAATAGAATAAATCCTGGAAGTTGACTTCTCCGGGCTATTGTTTATATCAAAAAATTCGCAAAAAAAGTGAAAAAACGAAATAAAAATAGCTGGCGCGAAAAGGTTTATAACAGGAAAAACTTTTGATTTTATGCTAGAATATATTGACGAAATGTTAGATGCTGAGTTTAAATATATAGTAGACCAGAAACTGGAAGAGGTAAATATATTTATATATACATGATTAACTGAATGTTTAGCTGTTTAGAAATCATATTTTCTTACTCATTTTACATAGCATTTTAATTATTCTTTATCTTTTTAAATGGTTCCAGAACCCAATCCTTGTTTATTCTATTGAGTATGATCGATCAAACTCAAAAACTTCATGATTTTAAATTATTTAGTGTAATAGCATTAAATTCGTTTCCATGAACACATAAAAAATCAACAGTTGGAAGATTTGATACTCTGGCAGCAACATAATAATGTTTTTTTTTATTCACAAAATTTTCACAATTTTGCTTATAGCACTGGCTTTTCCTTTATTTATATACTTTTCCTTCCTATAATGTTACATAAATATATATTATAAAGCTGTATATATATTTCATCCTTATAATTGTATTATATAGTTTTTATTATTTAATAATTTTTTTGTGATTTAACTTTTTCACCTACTAGTTTTACAATATCTTTTTTACCTTGGTTTTATTATTCTAAATGTCTCGATCTTAAAATCTTAAAATTTTACAGTGTAGCGTGATGCTGGCTATCTAAAAGTTTCAATACGGAAACACAACCTCTTTAACAGGAGGACGGCTAATATTATTATAAAGTTGTTTTAATTGTCATGAGTAATGAATAGCATACATCTCAAATCGCTAAATCCAAAATATTTTCTGATATTTTTTGACTGTTATTGCGGTTAATACTAAAAAAAATTGGGAGTTAGTCAGAGGTGCATTTTTCCTCATATTTTCAGATTCACGATATCTTATATAACATTTTGGCCACAAATTTGTATCAGTGTAATCTAACTTTTCGGCCAAAAAATATCTACATGTTTCAGGGTTTAACATGACAAAATAAGGCGCAGGTTATTGTACATTATATTTTTGTCCTATTTTTAGATTCACAATATCTCATAAAATTTTATTGGAAAGGGCTAAAGCTCTAAAAATTTGGCCAAAAGTTTGTGTCAATCTTATGAAACTTTGAAAAGATTCATCTCCTGCCAAAACCAGATCAAGAACATCAAAACGTTTTCAAACAGGTTCCTATTGTCGAGTCTAAAGGGGGTAAAAGCCTTAAAGACCTGTTTGTTAGAGCTAAAATTTTGGCGGGTAATGCTATCAGGGAATGTAAAGGTTGTGGTGGTAAACATTGTTGGGTTTGTTGATCTGTAGTGAGCAGTAGTCCCTTTAAAGATAAAGAGGGTAGAGATAACTATAAGATTCGTGGTGGTATTATAAACTGCAATTCTTCCAACGTAGTATATTTAGTACAATGCAAAACCTGCAAAAAACAATATGTGGGTAGTATATCTAGCCTGTTACAGGAAACATAGTTTTAAAAAAACTGTTCCACAAATGTCTTTCCACAAAAATTTCAGTCAAACAGACCATAAAGGCCTGGAGGATTGGGAATTTATTCTTATAGAGCATACAGGGTACTTCACTACTTTGAGTGCACAAGAGTGGTTCTAGCAGTGTGAACTTATTTCCTTCTCCACACCACACCCACCTCATGGAACTAATGGACGTGATGTGACATTAGATTAAGGGTGAATTTGTCTTCTTTACCTTAAGCATGTATTAGTAATAGGACCTATAAAGGGTTGAATCACCATTGCATTCCTTGATTGTACTGATGGACGGTGGTTTTAGGGGGTAAAATATTCATTATTCTCTCTAATTACCAAATTAATTATCACTCAAGAAAATAAGTATATAGATTGATTGTCTGTTTATATCCTTCCATGCTTGAGTTTGCAAACTTTTAATATTTAATTGTCTGTTAATTGTATTATGACTACATTTAAATGCATACTTGGCATTTCCACAGATGATTAATTAGAGTCTAAAGCAAAAAAAAAAAAAAAAAAACTGTATTGAGTGATTCAATAGAATATATAATATAATATATGTTATAAAAATAACTGTTTGTGGTTTTAATATTAAAATTTCCTTATCTATTAAAGATTGAAAACCTACAATTTGTTGAACCTTATGGTTTGGTAAATTTTCCATTGACTTTATTAATTATATACAATTACTTTTTTACTAATATATGAAAATAAAACCAAAAAGAGCAAAATACAATTTCAAATTTAAACATACTTTTAATTTTTATGGTTTTTAACCCTATAGGGGCACATCAAGCCAATTTTGAGCACGAGATTGAGGAGTTTAGGTTCTAATTTTGGGTAAGCCACAATTAACTTTCAAAAATTAAACAATTTTAAAATTCACATTCGCTACTATTTTCTGTTTGGCTAGCATTCTCAAAAGCATAGCTAATAGATCAAATAAAGTAATAAATGGCTACATCTTTCTAATTAAAAAAAGTACCTCAATTCTTTCAACTTCATTTCTGCAGCCTCCATAAGAAACTTTTCGAAATTTTTGTCTGATAAAAGAAAAATTAGAATTTTTAAACAACACTCTAAAGTGGTGAAGGGGAAAAATGAAATTATTCATTAGACCCATTCTATCAATAAAACTCCTAGTAGACACTTATGATCGCAACCAAATCTGATATTTTAGATATTGGAATAGCAAAAAGAAGCTAAATATTCTTTTGTCCATGGAATGGATCAACTGAAATAATCCTTCCTATAGAGGTCAGGCATAAAAATTGAACAAAAAATATTTCCAAAACAGATGTTTGAAGATACACTCGAAGACAAAAAGCCATTTGCAAAAATATGCAAAAACGGCTGTAAAAGCATAATGCTGATAATGGCAACATAATATCTTTTTAGTAAGATTTTGGCCCTAAAATATAATTTTCATGCCCATTTTTCCTACCATTTGCAGTTTAACGTCCATTTTCCATCTTTGCATGGGTAGAACAAGATAATTTATTTTCAAATGAAGTTTAAGTTTTTTATCAAAAATATAATTTTAAGTTAAAAATGGCGCTATGAGCTGCACAGACGAATTGTTAAGACTAATATTTAAAGGACTACAAAAGGGATGTAAAGAAAGACAAATTAAAGCGAGGAAGAAAACTCAGCTTACTTTCTTTCAAAATTATTTTGAAGTGCATCAACCTTTCCATTAGTTTGCCGTAGGATAAGGTTATCTTTTCCCCAGCATTTAATTTATTGTGTATGATGCGATCAACACCAGCGCACTGCAATTCTTCGTAATACCTAAAAATAATGCCAAACACAATAATTAGACTTTCATTTATAAAGTCATGTAAAGCTATGTTTTCTGAGACACCAAGATGTATACTATTTAGCAACAAAAAGCAGTGAACATCATGCTGAAAATCAAGCAGCAATAAAGGGAACACTTATAAATATTTGAAGCGTTGTGCTTATGTACATTAATTTATGACAGGCAAGAATTGGGGTCACTCGTATCTAATATCAAGTCTATAAATATAAAACAGAATCAATGTAGTAAAATCAAAGTAGTATTTTTTAATGATATCTAAGTTTCTTAATCATTTCACCAATCATTTCCAGATCTCCAGAAAAATTTCCATCCAACTTTCAATGAAACATTGGGAAACGATTTGTTGTTGCAGAAAGCAAATCTTGTATAGTTGAGAGAGAATGTTATATTTAACGTGGGGAACCAACAAATTGCCGAGACAATATTTCCAGATGGGTCCACGTGGCGGGTCTTGGAGTACTTAGAACGCCCATTTGCGTCTACGAAATTCGCTCAACCAAACAACCCGACCAATTTGAGCTAGCGTTGCATTACGCAATGAGCTTTGCTCAGAAACTCAGAGATAACATGGAAATAAATTTCCGCCAGAGGTGGGAGTCTAACCCGTAACCTTTCGGTCCGGAGTCAAACGATCTCACCACTGTGCCAACTCCGCTTCGGAGTAATTTTAAAAAGTAATTTTAATAAATTTCTATTTAACTGCAGTTTTATTGTATATTAATCACTGATAGAAAATTTGTTGTTTGTTGAATTCTGTTGCACTTTTCTTCTATGTGGATATATGTTATGGTTTTTATTTTTTCTTACATAATGTTGATTCATTGCTGCATGTTTATCATACATATTTTAATAGCACAAGTAAAGTTATTTAATTGATATAATATTATATTGAAATAAAAAAAATATACATATAAAAAGCTATGTGAAAAAACAAAGTTATAATGAAAATAGTGTAGAATTATACTGTCGCTATGAAGAAAATACGTTTCCCAAATAAATGAATTTAGGAAATATTGATTTTTTTTTAGACAAAAATACTCATAGTCCATGAAGTAGAGTCCTAAATATAGGTTAAAACTCTCATATCAAGTGAAAAGTTCCTGTTGTTATATTTTGAAAGGAAAACTATTCAGCTCTCTAGAAATAAATGGTAGTCCTAATAAAAAGGCAGCTTTTTATATTTTTTATCAGAATTTTTAGATTATTATTAAGTTGTTTTATTTATTTCCATTTTTCTTGTTAAACAAGGTAGCTACCTGGCAATTTTTTTCTTTTTTAAATTTATTTACCATTGTGGTGGGAGATCATAGAAAGTCAAACTTTCTATGATCTCCCACTAAATCCGGTTCCTAAATCCGGAACCTTAGTTCTTATAAAGCGTGTGACCTTCCTCTGAACCATGTGCCGATAGATCATTTTAAAATGTAATTAACTGTTTTTTAAATTTCAAAAGATGTGCATTAGTTTCCTGTATTACATTTTTTTTAAAACCACAAACAAACATCTCTTCTGATTTTTTTATTGGTTTCTAATAATCCATATATGTTCTTTTATATATGGCGTCATAATGGACTTTAATACTAAGTTTCCGATTATAAGACTAAATCGGCAACTAAAATACTAAGCTCCAAATTATAAGATTAATGTAATTTAGCATGTAGTAATTTTTTTATTGATTGAGAATGTAGAAAAATACGAATTTGCAATAGATTAATAATTAGCACCAATTATTTCCTCATTGTCAACCAATTATTTCTTGTTTACCTTTGCGTGAAATTTCATGACATAAAAAAGAAACAAAAAATAACACGCCATTGCCATTAAGTTATCAATGGATGTTTATAAACAAAATTAAATTTTATGTAAGTGCTGGCATATATTTTTATGAATAAAAAGAAAGTTGCAAATTTTTCAATTCAGCGAAGCTAAATATATGCCGTAGTGAAGTGCATCAAATCCCTGTTATGACAATTTGCGGCTCAAGCCAAAAAAAAAACTGGAGTCCCTCAAGAAATAATTTGAGGAATTTGACCCTGGGGGCCTGAAATTTTCTTCACTGAATTCGGCTATGAAAAAATTAATATCCAAAATTATTAAACCATAACAAGATAAAAGTTAGTTACTCTTGTACCCTTAATATAAAGTCTTTAATAAATTTGATTAACCACAAAATCACAAACCAAAGCATGCAATAAATAAAGCATGCAATTGTGTTTCATATACTGAAAATAGCGTTTATAATCTTCATTATTTTTTTTTTAAATAATGAATGAAACTTAAACAACCACCTAGGCAGTTTTTAACTGACATGGCTACTAACTCATATAGCATAAACTGGCTTTTTTTTGTTACTGTGCCCAAATAGGGTAATTATTTGGAAGAAAGATGGTCTATATTTAATTCTTGAAAACGGTTCATAACATAAATATTTTTGACGATATAGCGAAGTCTTTTATAGGATGTAAGTTGTCTAGTTATGTGTGGTAGTTTAAAAATCTATTTTTTTTTTGTTTTTTTAACTTAAAATGATACTAAACTTCTGATGATAATTTGATAATTTTTCAAGAGAAACTTATACAAGGCTATACAAGGTGACTTAAAAAGCATATCAACCACATTTTTAGATTTTGTTTTATTTTATCACAGAGCCATTATATGGTCCTTGTAACGCCTTGTTGGTAGATCCTCTTTTTATGATTTCTACAAACAAAACTTTTTTGGAAGAAAAGCTATTTTCTTAGTGTTCCATAGCAGTCAAACCCATTTTGACTAAGAGTTTTGGCGTTTTTCAACGTATTTTTGGTGAATATAATAATAATTTGAATTTCATTCTTAGTTAAATCTGGTTATTAAACTTGGGTATGATAAAATTTAGGTAAGCATGAAGTGTGATATATGGGGGATGCCACTATTGTGTACAGTTTTTATCTAAAATTTTTAAAAAAATTTTGGTTTTAAATTATTTGAGAAGTTCCACTAATTCACATTAGTTCAGTTTAGGTTTTAGATAGGGTTTAAGGCATACAAAATTAAGATAGCAATATATCTGTGTGTAGATGTTGCTTTTAATAAAAAAAAAAGTTAAATTGTTGGAAAATAAGTTTTCAGACGTTATTAGTAAAATATTTAGCCACGCTCACAGCTGTACATGATTTTTGTGGTATCTAATATATATGCTGTTATTTATTCTAAGATTTTTTGTTATTTTTCTTTTAACTGAGAAAAATCAGCAAGGAGTGATGGTAGGATAGTTAACTTCGGAAAATTTAACACGCAGTGAACCCTCTTTGGCCTTATTTATTTGTTTCATGCCTTTTATGATTTAAGATAGTATCCGTTTTTAACATTAGGAGTCAACGCAAGATTAAGTAAAACAGATGTCGAATGTGGATCATTTATGACTGGTACAATCCAATTCTATCTCCCAGCAACAAACGTTGTCAATCTTTATTTTGTCTCATTGGAAGATGGAGAAAGCAGCTCAGTTATAGAATTTGATAATCTAAAACACAGTGGAATAAATATTAAAGATGGAAAAGTTGTTATTGGCATAGAATACAATCTGCCTAAGATGTCAACTCAGCTATTTCAGACTGATGTTCTCGTTGTTGACACCTTATCATTCAAGGTAATAGTTTATATTTTTTTATCAAATATTTTTCAAAGAAGTATTATTTAAGATAAGTTGCTATTTATTTTTTAGGAGCAAAATTCATTTTTAAGTTTAACTCTCAATTCCATAAAGCTCAGTGAAAAAAAAGATATAAACGATATATTTTTTTCTTTTTTTTTTTTGGTGATTTTGCTAATTTTTATTAATGCTGCAGAATATTTTTTTCCCTTAGTCAGAACTTTCTTTAAGTGTTGGAAGCGTATTAATGGTTATTTCAATCCATTAAGATACCTAAAACTAATAAACAAAATATTTAGTGCCAAAGAAGACTTCGCAACTGACTGCAACAAAAAAAAACTACACCAATTTAAGAGATTTTGATTTAAGGCATTTTTTTTTAAAGTTGTAACATTTTACCCTGAATTGACTCAATAGGAAATACACGTAAGTTGGGAACATGATTCGTTTGTAAGTTAGAGGGGTAAGGTAGAACAGTTGGGAGAGATAAGAATGTTGAAGGATCTCTAAAGTTGTGTTTGAGATTAGGAACAGTGCTTTTTTTTTTGCAATAGTTTTTCAGAAATGTTACATAAGTATTCCGTGGAACATAGCAAATAATAGCTTTTGTCTGGCTCGAATACATTGCATGGCTAGGTGATAATAATAAGGTTTGGTTTGCAAGTGTGGTTCAACTGTAAATGGACTTGGTTCCTTTTATTATTTTGTTACCTTTTTGAAGTGCTTGCTGTAAAAGCAAATTTTAGTTAAAGTTAATGATGGGTATGATATAGTGAGTCACAAAGGAAATTTCCACATTATTATTTCGAATATAAACTTTTAATCATGTATCATGAAATCATGATTATGCTTCTGTCTATTTATAAAAATAGTCAAGTCGTGGTTGTGTTACGCCTACTATCGGGACCTTCAGGACATCAACGATATTGCCAACTGTTCTTTTTAGAGGATGCAATATGAAACAGTGTTGCTGTTACTGATGACTGCATTGCTATTAACTTACCTCCGTTTTGATGTAGAGCAATGTCAAAGTTGTTTTGAAGGTATTCACTGTTAGCCTTTGTTAACTTTCCGTAACAACTTAAAACTTTCTCAATCTTTTTAAAATTTTGACATCAAGTTCCAACTCTATGGTAATGGCCAACACATTAAATGCTTATTGACAGTAAAACCGTTATTAATGTCTTTGACATTTATGAAACTTTCGCCATTTGCCCAGAAATTATACCAAAATTTGTATTTCTTCTCTGACCAATTGAAAATTCTTTTCGCTCTCTTATATACCAAAAAGATTCTTAATATTTATAGTTGTACGTATGCATGTTCCTTTTATTAGCATATGCAATTGGATCTGTAAATTGTGAAGACTTTTTGGTGATACAAGCTTTACAAACTTTACTCATCACCTCAAAATCATTGACTTCCCGAATCGATCAATAAGGAAAAATCCCTTTGCTTCCAAGTTCTTTCATCCGTTAAATCATCTGTCAATAATTTCATCGTCATTTAATGTTCCTATTGCATCACAAACGTCATGTACGGTGACGGTTATCGTGTCGTTAGCAATTACTGCTGCAACTGCTATAATTTTGAGAATAGTCTCAAAAGTTTTGTTGTGAAAGGTTTTTTTTTTTTTTTTTTTTTTCATTAAAGTTTTCAATCCAATTATATCTCATAGTAAAGTTATGCAACGGTTAATTTCATCTCTTTTTCCTGCAGATCTCGAAGTGTAAATTTCTCTAACATAATCACAAGAAAAATTCAAAGCTATCATAAGCGCCTCCCCATTTTCTTCCCAAAGTTTTTGTTTTTGACAAATTTTGTTTATTACATGATGGACAAAACTGTTCTTCAAAACTGGTTTTAAGGATTGCCATGTCCATTATTCATTATTTAGTAATTTATTTATTCATGGAAGTGTACCTTTATTTCTAGATTGGAAGCGTGGAAGAAAACTCAACATTTGCATTTGCGGTAATAATTGAGGATTCTACATTTACATCTATACAAATGACTCCATTTACTGTAGTTCGAAACAAGAAGCGCAATCATATAGAAGCAGGCATGAATGTTGCTGATTGGGTTCCAAGGCAAGTGTTTGTTTCAGATTAGGGTCTTATTTATAATTTGAAAAATTCATGCAATTTTTCCAAGTACACACTTTAACTTGATTAAATGTGGGTGGAGGGTTTAAATGGGGAAAATATTGCAGTGGCTAGGTTTTTTTCAATTTGACAACTAAGAGAAATCTTCTGCAAACTTAGTTTTTAATCTTTCGAATTTAAAGATAAATTAGATGTTGACATCAATACAAAAATTAAAATATGCTTTACTCTTTGAAATCACTTTTAAATATGGTAATGGCTGCTTTAAGAGTTTATCATGAAAGTGGTTTTCATAAAGAATGACAATTTAACTGCTTTATCAAATGTTACATGATCTTTCCATTTTGTCAGTAATATTTATTCGCCCATAAAACCCGAAGTAAACTTAAAAGGAGTGCTTACAATATTCTAAAGTATTTATACATTGAAACCTATGCCACCTGGCTAAACCTGTCAATTACAATTACTGAATCCAACACCAGCTTTTGACACCTGTTATGTGAAAAAATAATGAAATTCAATGTTATCAAATTATAACATACATGCAATGCTATGTATAAAATAAAATACATTTTCGCATATAAAATTGAAAAATATCAAAGTTCTTCTATAGCCCTTAACTCTAAATTAGAAGGGAAAAAGATTCATGGGCAAAAATTTTTATTTATTCTAATAATGTTCATCATTGATCCCTCAATGAATATTGATGGTTAAATAACGAAAATATCCCATTTATTCATTGATCCCACATTTCCCTTAGCAACCATTTTTTTAAATTTTCTGCCAGGGTATTTTCTTTTAAGATACACCCTTTCAGTTATCTACTTTTACACCCTGATCGATCATGTCTACTTCATTTTTCCCGGCAATATGATTTGGTGTGCTTTAGCATGAGTTCCGGAAAAATTGAAAATAAACATTTGAGAGGTGAAAGGAGGTGATCTACAGTTTTTGTTTTGTGATATTCTTGGGACACCAATAGCTATGCAAAAATCAGGAATAAATGTTTGAAGTTCCACCCTGAGTATATAGTAACAAAGGAAGAATATGTAGTATTTTCGTATATGACTCATTGAGTAATAACAATCCAGTTGTATTCCATAGCTTCTATACTAAAAGTGATGAAATCAACTTAATTAATTTTCAAACAAAAGCTGCAACTCTCGACCAACTTGCAGTACCTAATTGGATCTGATTCTGTCTATTATTTAACAATTGTTAATTAGAACTAGTTTAGTAAAGAAAACTTTCCAAATACTATGCCACGAGACCTTGTGAGATTCAAATTTGAAAGCTTTGTTAAAAAAGCTATAATAGCTAAAGTTTTAACATAAAGTCTTTCTATTCTTCTGTCTCTTTCCTTTTTTTACTTTATAATTTCAAATATCTTTCTGCATTTTCAATATTCTTTTTAGTTTACAGTGAAACTTGGGGATGGGCCGAGACACGGCATCTTTTCTCGGTGGACGACATTCATCATGTCGTGTACCAACACAACCTAAACTCTCATTAAAAATTTTTTTTTCCTGTGTTGCTTAAACTAATTTGATTGTTATTTTTTATTTTACCTATCTTCTTATTAAAGATTTGATTTTACTGTTTTCTAGGGTCTTGGCTCTGATACAAGGGTTTTTCTCTTCTTGAGTTTTCTTTAGCTAACATTTACTCTAATGTATGGTCCACTTTAGTATTTAAGGAAGATATAATATATTTATCTTATATGCCGTTTTTGAAGAATTTACATTATTTATGGGACCTATGTAAAGTTTTTATTATACCAAAATAATATTCAGTTCAAATTAGGGCACATTCAAAAGTGACTGGTAACAGCGTTTTTTGAGTAGAAAACACAAAAAATGTGTGTTAGCTGATGGAAAGTCATTTGGAGGAACCAACCAGATGTAGTGATTGATAGGTTGCATTATCATTTTTGGGAAGCTATCAGGAACAATAGTAACAGTAGTGACAGCCTAAGTAACATGAAGAAAGCAATCAGTTTGTCAAAAGTCCCATTTCATTAGATCTTTTTTGTTCTTAGGTTTTTTTAACTGGTTTTTACTGTATCGTTTCGTTCTTTAAACTTTTTCTGCAATCTTCTTGGTTTTAAAAATCCGGGTGTTTTCAGTGCTGAAATCTTAATATCTGGAGATTGATCCAGTAAAAAGTCATGAAATTTTCACCAAATTTTCATTTCTCATAATCCCATGACATCAGGATCAATCTCATAATCTCATAATCACCTTTAAATTTTTCATTTAGAGCATGTTTGGCTTTGATATAAAAATTTTAATGACTTTTTTAGCTAAACCCCTGGAAAATTATTATTTTCAAAAAATTAAAAGATTATTTCCTCGATTAGATGTTCACAAACTATCAATGTACCTACCTAATTTCATGCAAAAATCTTATGAAGAAAGTTTTATTTTTAAAATTTTGTGATTTAAAGACCTTTTTAAATGGACAATTTATTGTAAATAATAGTTTTTACTTCATGTAGTTGGTTTCCAGTTGCCGCAGTTGATGCTTATATTTTAAATGACGATCGGAGTACAACAGCTGATATTGAAAATATGGTTTTTACGGTTTTTTTTGATCCGGACATATTTTCCTATACCAGCTGTACTGCAAAATCGAACAAAGGAAGAACCAAATCAGGAAATATTACAGTTAATTCAGATACTTTTGTCTTAAATGTAAGTTTAATGTAATTGTTCATTAAAAGTTACTTTATTCAGCTTCATTTTGCTTGGGATGAAATTGCATTGTAATTGGGGTATAGAATGGTTTAATAAATATTTGAACTTTTTAGTACTTGGTTTAGAAGAATTTTACTTCAAATATTTGATATAAAGTGGTTTTAGTACTTTTTAATGTTTTTAAGTGCGGATTGTATGAGCAACTTAATTAAAACAAGAAATATATATTTATGTTGTGATGCTGCAAAATTTATGAAACATATTCGTTAGAAATATCAGTGCATAACATTTTTAAACTCATTTGGTAATAGATATGTGTCGCATTATTTATAAAATAGTCAAAACTGTTAAAAATCTCATTTTATTTGGTTTTGTGACACACATTTCTTTGAAGGCACAAATACCGTGTTTCTTAAGATGTATGAAAAAGATCTTTGTTTACTTGGAAGACAATTGATAAAAGATATGCAGAATTATAGTAAACTAAAGAGATGTGAAAATATTGCAACAATTTTTGGATGCTTTTCATAATCAAAAAGTACATTTTTAAAAAGCATAGCTTTTCATACTAATAGACTTTTCCGGCAGTGAGGTTAGATACCAAATATTAGGAAATGATAAATCATATTTTTTCATTTGTCATAAAAAATATTCACAACTAATAAATATTTATGATACAAATAAGATATTTTTTCTAAAAGAAAGTGTCTATGTTTTTTTTTTTTTTTTTAATTTTTCTATGCAAATTGTTTTTCCAAACATCTCGTTATCGGCAAAATGAATTTTTTTAGGTGCAAAATCATAGGCATAGAGATATTTGGTTGCCAAGATTTAAACTGTATAGCTGTATTTCATGCGGCAGATTGGATTATAATAAATTTTTTACCTTTTACATTTTAATTAAAATTATAGAATTTTGAAGTTGATGCAATTCAAAATTTTATATAAATATCTAAAGCAGTTTTTGAGATCTTTGTCGGTGTTAAATAAAATTTTTTGGAAAAGCAAATATAAAATAAAATAGTGGGCTGAAATTTGTTTTAAGCATAAAATTACCCAGATTGCATAAATGAAAAGAACCGTTTAAAAAAATATTGAATATTATATGTGATAGTTTTAAATGAGTAGAAATATTTCACATATATACAAACTAAAATCCATGTTTTAAAATTTTTCCTTGTGTCAGCTTTTCCATTGCTTACATTGTATGGTTTTCTTCATTGTACTTTTTATCATCAGAACTTGTCTTCAATTCATCTGAAGTAAAATAAATTTTTAACAGAGCCGCATTCAAAGTTTGAAATGAGCCTCAATGCAAGTTCTTTTAGTATTGTATTTTTCATTTTCAAGCTAAAATAGTGAGTGTGTGTGTTGTGTTGCTTGCAGTTAACGTTGTTCAATTACTTCATTGCACCTGTTAAAAATTCCCCGACATATACAAAGACTTTAGGCACACTTACAGATTAGGAGAAAGTCCCAACAACACAAAAAATAAATCACAACCAGAGACTTATTTCACTCCCAACATGGCATTAGTCTTTTCGCAGAACAAGCAACGTATCAAGTAATACAAAGAAAAACCCCCACTATATAAAAATATTACTATAAGCTTGTGAAAATATTAGAGGTAATAGGTTAATTCAGCAAAATCCTAATATTAGGGGTTGGACACAGGCTCTGTATGTAATTGGTATTGAACCAGGTTGATTTTACAGACCGGTTGTCCTTCCTATTAACAAATGCTTGGCGGAAAACCAACTCTATTCAGTTAAAAAGTCACCTAGTGCAATTTTCCAGTCGTCTCATATAACATGTACAGCAATACTGTAGCTAATGAGAGTGAAAAGATATTTGCAGTTATCCTAGTCAAAATAAAGTTGATGTACATAGTTATAATTAATTTACAACAATATCCGCTTTGGCAAAATTGAGTGTGACTTAATAAAGGAAAAACTTTCAAAAGTATTTTCCATTACTTCTTTATCATTTATTCTATTCATAATATTTCTTGAAAAGAAGACTAGATTTTGGATGTACATTTTTAGTTAATAGGAACGGGTTGACTGTAGTTTGGCTTAAATTTGAAACATTTAATGATTAGTAATCTTTTCCTCCATGTACATTTATTCAATTGCAGGGTTTTTCTGGGTTTTAAGCATCATACTTCTTATTTCTGAAGTCCCCTATATTTTTTAAAACTGTGTTGCCTTTTTTTACTCAATAATAACGTCCCACAGTGAAGAATCAACCAGTGGCTAAAATAGTGTAAAAACTGCACTGAAGTCAAAATTATTTTTAGGGTACTTTTTTCCTTGTTAAATTTTTAGTTGTTACCTAAATCACTAAATTATTGATAACTTTGATAAAACGTTAAAAAAAAACTTATTCTTTTGAAAATGTGCATTTTGTATTAGATAAGATCAACAGTTTGATGAGATGTACATCATTTACATTTGTTTTTTAGATTGAAAAAATTTATGTTCATGCAATATTAAGAGTTGTTGTTTACTTTGAAAGGAAGAAAGTATTTCAACGGCGTGATTCATTTTTCATCAAAATAGACTCTCAGAATTATGATACAAATGGAACTTAACGTTCTGGTATCTTTACGAAATTGATTACAGATGAAAACACCAGAACAATTGCACATGGAAGTGGTAAATGTTATACTTACAATATTTGCATTATCCAAATATATTTTATAACAGTGATAAATTACTATTTTCAAAGTTTTGTAAATCACAAAACTAAATCAAAATTGTTTATTGGAAAGAGAAAGTATCTGGTGTATCAAATTTTTCTGATAAACTAGTTACTATAAAATAAATGTTCGCTCAGTGAAATTTTTTTGATTGCTCAAATACAGTATTTATTTTTTTGTTTTGTTTTAGGTAAAGTAAGGCAGTTATAGAATGTTTCTTTTTATTCGTCGATTGTTGTTTTTGTGAAATTTTTGGACCCAAAGGGTAAAAAATGACAGTTTTTACAAACTTATTTTTTGGTACTGGAGCATTTTAACATGAAATTTGTCAACTTTAAAATTTGCTCAAAATTCACTCTTCAAATTTTACTTGAAGGCCGTTTTGATGTGGCCATCTGAATAAAATTTTTTTTTTCGATACTGGGTTCAGGTATGATAGAATTTTAGACTGAAAATGGGGTTTAAGATTTTTTATTTCTTTTTGCAGTTTGGTGTGAAATTAGAGGATACATAGAGTATCTGAGCCAGACTGAAAAGGGTTTGCAATTTTTACGGAAATTTTTTCTTGTAACAATCATTTTATTGAAGAAAGGAATATAAGCAAAACATTCTTTACTGAAAGTATTGCAGTGACACATCTGAAAATTTAGTTCATGGGATTGTGTTTTTAATACATTTCAATTTTCATTGTGACGAAAATTTGCAATTTTATGAAGTAAAGCAAGTTTATCAAAAAAATAATTAGGAGTACCCTATGATACTCAGTCGCATATGTGAAGTGGAAATATACTACATCAGCTGATTTACAGTATATATCATATTGGTCTGATAAATTTATGTTAATTTTTACGAATCTTTAAAATTTTAGTTCTAAACTTTTTTCTATTCAAGAAGATGAATGTAGTAATGATTTGGATACTGGTATATATTACGTTTTTTTCAGATTAAGTCAAGCTTGAAATCTTCCTTCTACTCTTAAAGACTATTTTGGAGCTAGATTTCTGCTTACGGATGATATAATATTGCAGAAGTTTTTATGAATGTTTTAACGTCCAACTTAAACAGTTGGCAAGTAGCTTAATACAAAATGTCCTTTTCTTATTGAAATTTATGTGAAATTTGAGGGTTATAAAGCAAGAAGTTCATTAAAGAAATTACAGTTGCACTGTGAACGGAGAGAATGTCTACCTATAAAAGCAACTGCAATAATTTTTTCTTTTTCTTTCTTTTGAAAAGGAAAAGCTTCAATAATTATTCAACGAAGAAAATACCTTGTGATCCTCGCACACGTGTTTACTATTCACAATTTACAACGCACAATTTACAAGACAATACTCTTTCATTAGGTCATGGTATAATCCCTTCTGATCACCCTTGTAATACAAAATATGAGGTTGCATTTATTTATCTTACAACGAGGACGTACTTCCCAACAACTGAACTAATTGAGAATTTACAAATGAATGCGTTTTAGATGAAATTAAATTAATTAATAAATAAATAATGTAACTATAATTTAAATATAAAAAAACAAATTTTTGCATCATGCTGCTTCCTACTAATTTTCATGTATTTAAAAGCTAGTAAAATTCTTCAATCAGGTTTATTTAGGAGACTTTTTCATGCAGGGTAGCCACAGGTTCTGCATTTATATTGAACTTGGAAATATTGTAGATACTGTATTAATAAGTGAGTATAGAATTGTTGTAGGTCATATGTATTTCAATCATATGTTTACAGCTCTCATATGTATCTTTAAATTTTATAGTCATGCACCATAGTATACAAAGGTGTTATGGGTATTCTGTACACCTTTCTAAAAAAAAAAGACCAGACCACATGTTATTATTCATTACCTGTTTTAAATACAAAGTAAATGTTAGAAAATGCTTAAGGCTAAAAATTTTTTGGACAAAAAATAAAAAATATGCGAATTAGATTTCTCTGACACAAAGTATTAGAGAAACAAAATTTATGCAAGACCACATCTAATGAAGCTTTTGCTATGCAAAAAGGCATCTATATCAGGACAATTCTTATAGTAATAATATTAATTTTAATTTTAGTTTGTTTTTAAATTTATTTAGCTTTTAGATTTGGGAAATTTGAAGGTTATTATTAATATAACTGTTTCAACCAGTCAAAGTGTCATAAGAAATAATTTACTTATAAGTAAAAAAGATGGCATCAGTTTTTTGAGTTATGGTCTCCGCAGTTAAATGAGTTGTTTTATATTACTTTTTGTCATAAAAACCTTTATATTATGCAGCAAAAAAAGAAAAAAAAAACATGAAGCAAAAAATAAATTGCTCAGATGGATAGTAAATCTCTTTGAAAAAAAAACCAAGTATGAGAAGTTTTAAATAGTCGGTAAAACTGACATTGCAGTAAATTTGTTTCTACTGAGTGTGTTAAAGATCACCACAAGTTTAAAAAACTGAATAAATTTGTTATTATTTTCCTAGGTAACTACAGGCACTATAACTCAGAGAAAAATGCCCTTATGAAAGGCTTGTGCAATTGCGTGAGTATTGTCACGAAGCCAGAGTTCGTTTGAAAGACGATTAAGCGTCAATAAACAAATATTGAGTAAAAAAAACTTCTGGGAGAAATTTTTGGTTTCACAAAGAATGGTTTATAACTGTATTGATTCTACTAAAGCTGCAATTCTCGAATGAAATATTTCTAAAGTTAAAAATTGATGAAGAAATTAATGTTGTCAAAAGAAAGTGTTGATAAATGTTAAAAAAAAAATGTCAAAGATTTTGTTAATTAATGGTCGTTTGTTTCAGAAAAGGAAATTTAGGTTTTAATCTTCTCATCAAAGCAAAACTTTAGGGACACATGCAGTGCTATTTGAAGTTGTAGCCTGAAATTTAAATTCATAGCTCACTACCTATTTTAACTGCCTTTTTTATTCACCAGTAGTCAGGGTCTATACAGACAGTCTGCTCAATGTAAATGAATTGATATCCAATTTCCGTAAAGCGAAGTTGGTAAACCTCTTCATATGCGAAAGTAGTATTTTATTTTACTGCAATTAGTTCAAATATTCTTAAATATACCATTTACTTTGCTGAAGCTTTAGAGAGATTTAATGTTGCCCTAGGTGTTATTATTGTTTATGATTTAATTGTTATTTTCTTTTATTGCAGTTATATATTATTATAGTTATATATTATTTATCTGTCCATCTCTACCATTGAAATATTTAGATAAGAGTAGTCTGGAGTGTGACTATTTTGTGATGTAGCAATCAATAATTACAAAGACTATAATGTCAGAAAAGTGAATTCTGTCATGTATCTTAATGTTATTACGACTTAAAATTTATAAAAATCTTTGTTGTTTATCTGAATGTGTTCAGGTTTTAAAATTATGCATACATTATGGTCTAGTCTGAGATGTTAAGATATTGGCTTAAGACTCCTATAGGTGTGATATTTTGCCCATCTGCCCACCTTAAGGCCAACCATTTTCTTTACTGTATGCTCAATTAAAGGCTGTTTATTAGCTCTCATGTTAAACATTTTGATAAAAAAATTATATAAATTAGATTGATTAATATATAATAAATTTAAATAAATTTTGTCTCTCACTCAAAATAAATTATGTGATAAATATGAATTAAGCTATCTATCTCAAGATCTAACATGGCTTGTAAACTTACACATCTGTCTCTAATGATCAAGTTTTCTAAAATAACTGTTCTAAAATATAAATGTTATTTATCTTAAATGTTGAATTTATTAAAGATTGATATTTTATGCAAAAAAATATTATAATATTATAATAATACTACTTATCGTTGGTTGGTATAACACATATTTCTTTACTGATTGGTGAATAAAAAAGTCTTGTCTTATCACAAACCTTATATTTTAAAGGTTATAGATTAAAAAGATACCCAACAATAGAAAATAGATTTATAACATCATTATTCTGATCTAACCATAAAAGTTCTTTACATAAAAACTTTGAAAAAAAAATTATTTGCAAAAAAAAAAAAAAAAGAAATACTTAAAACGCAAGAATAAACAAGTTTTTTGGAAACAATATTCTCAACAGAAAAATTTAAAATATTATATCCTCCGGTTAAAAAAGTTTTTTTAGCCCTTTTAGCAACGCGTTAAATTTTTATATCTGTTCCAGGGAATGCTGTCTTAATTTCAGTTTCTGGAACATATGAAGGGAAGTGCCTCTGAACCAATCTCATTGGGTTTCAATCATCAATACTTGGGTTCCTACTCCTTGCACTGCTGTGTCATAGCCGTAAAATACTATATCATTAAAAAGTTCCGTTCTAAATTGTAATGCTTTCAATTTGTGAATAATTTGTGCATTGAAGGTGGATAGATTTATGAGATGAAAAACATCTTTTTATACCATTTTGTGATGCGCTTATGCTCATACGCGCAGGAAGTTATCATCTGATCACTTCTATCAACTCCGCCCATGTTGTTATTGTAAACATCAATTACCGTTGGAACTTCTTTCAACAGTGCCTTTCCGTTTTACAACTGTAATTGTATCTTCAATACGTTTAATCATAACATAAATATCTCCTTTGTCTTTCCAGTGCATGACTATCAATCCATGTGTGTGCTGATATGCAACAAGTAGTTTGTTGATATCGTGCCCAGGTTGTAGTTAATTTTTCCAACGAGACACATTATATTGTTAAACATTTCTAATTTTTGCTTCCTTGGCGTATGACTTTCATCAATGAAGTGGATGTATTTTTCCAGTAACAGAAGTCTATTTTGTGATAATGTAGTTTTAGGCCTGGGGTTTCTAAGAATTTATTTTTGGTATACTACATATGTAACTTTAACTTATGATTCCACGATATATTATTGCTGCTAGATACAGTCATATATTGCGTGAAGCAAACTATCACCCTTGATGATGAAGGTAAATATCTGTTATCTCTTAGTAAAGATTTTACCACAAGTCATTTGCTTAAAATATAAATTTTTTTCTTCAGCTATATATTCACAAAGCTCATTAGTTATTATGTTTTCAAATATAGTTCAAGTGCTTCGTGATTTTTGATGTCATCAGAAACATTTTGCTCACTGTTGAATTGAAAGCATCGCATTCCATTTTGAGGAGGGTCCTGGTGCCGAACTGAACCATCAAATTGATTAAATTTAACCTTTTTGTTAGCTGGACAATTGTCCTTTTCAATAGTTCTGTTAGCAGAAAAATCAGAAAAAATATCTGAGAAACTTTGAAGTGAAGGAGCTCCCTTTAAAACCTCATCATCTTCACTCAACACAATTCCTATATCTGAATCAATGATGAACTCTTCTTAGTCCAGAAGGGAAATCATTCAGTGATGAAAGGTCTGAATTATCATAATTATATATATTAAGCAGTTACGCTTAAGGGTTTAATATAACTTCAGACATAAAATTTACAAGAACATCAAAAATTAGAGAGCCATAATCAAAATCATAATTTCTTGCAACATTGCTAAAACTTCTAACTCATACCTGACAAATTCACAAAGTACTGAAATCATTATTTTTGACTGACTGATCAAGTCAAAGTGATGTCACAAAATATATCTGAAGAATTTTCTAAGGAAAATTTTAAAACCAAAATAATTGATAAGTGTGCTGTTAACATTAATTAAATTTATTTATTTAAATGCAAAAAACTTCAAAAGTCAAGAAATTTCAAAGCTAATTGCTAAACTGTTCAACTATTCCAAATTAAAAATTGATTTTTGGGGAATGTTTTATATGAAATAAAACCTCTTTTCATTTTCATTGGTTTATCCCTGACACCTGACAACTTAATGGCATACGATTCAAGATATGATCTCGTAATTGTTTAATATAATTTTCCTTCCAGGTCCACATGCAACATATGTCGCAGATATGATTTCATTGCTTTTTGCTGATTCTCTTCTATTATATTGTTCCTGGTCATTTGAAAAGTAACTCTTTTTTTAAATAATTTAATTACTTTAATATTTATAATATCAACACAAACTGATGCAAAGTGAATTTGCTATTTGGTAAGTTGCTATTCAATTATAGATACCTTTAGAAAATTGCTAGTAAAAAAAAAATGGGATAGTTACCATTGGTCAATCTACATATTCCCTGTGAACCATATGTGTTAAATCATTAAATGTGTATCTATTTGTAATTAATTAAAGCGATAAATAAATCAAGATTTGAAATCAAATTGTAAGTGTAAAAGCAAAAAGTTCGCTATGCTCGCTTTGCATCTGGAAGTTTATTTGGAAGTAATACAAAAAATTCTCTATAGTAAGGAAGTTTTTTTTTGCTGACTCCGCAAAAAATTTGTGCCTAAATTCTGCTGATTGTCCATAAAATTTGTGCCTAAATTCTGCTAACTCCCCAGAAAGTTTGTGCCTAAATTCAGGCCTAAATTTTTTTCCTATTTTGTCATATTTTTATCTCTTTAATTAGAGAATAATTAGATCTAGAGTATAATTCAATCTAGGCTAGTTACCAAATCAAAACCAAATTAACATTAATTTTAATTTTCTTTGTCGACGGAGAATGTATATATATCACATATATC
>JAUZNK010010548.1:0-23882 GCA_035046665.1 Euphysa ruthae
TGGAAAATAATGAAAAAGATCACTGGAAAATTAAAATTAAAAGAAAACGATCTCCCTAATGTATTAAAAACAAAAAAATGGAAACACTTATGACAGAAGAGAAATAGCCATCAAATTTAATGAGTTTTTTTCTAATGTTGAAAGCAATCTAGGAAATAAAATACCAGCTGTAAATAAATCATTTGAAAGTTATATAACAAGAAATTAAGAGTTTATTATTTCCGTGCTTTGACTGAAATTATACAGTTAGGTAAATAAGAACAATTATAAAAGTTTTTAGATATATCTTTATAAAAAATTATTTACGTTTTTATTTACAATTTAAATTTTTGTAGCAGAAAATATAAATAATTAAAAGATAAAATAAAAAAATAAATGTCATAGTACTGTATAATTTTGAATATTTTACTATTTTTAAAGTTAAATTACGTATAAGATTAATTAAAAAAAAAAACAGTAGTTGTTCTAATTAGGACTTTTAGTTTTAAGCTCTAAAACCTCAAATTGGAAACATTCTATTATATTCAAAAATTTTACAAAAAAACTTAATTGCCTTTTTATATTTATCTTCAGAAAATTAGTAATCAAATAGTCATTACAATTTTTCCTCCTGATTTAAAATTTTGGACATTAAATGATAATTCTTTTTTAAGTGTTTAATTTTTCTATTTATAAATTGCTGAGCACACACTCAGACACAATGCTCCATGATTGGGTAAACTACCATAAAGCTTATTTCATGACAGAGTTAATAAATATAGACTATAATTTTGTAAAACATTTCCTTTTTTTTTTTTTTTTTTTTACTATGCTTCGGCTGAATCAATCTCTCTATGTTTTTGTGTGTGATGTGTAACGGGACCACAATGGAAATATTGCTGTGACAGACAATTTTTGTGCCTATCCTTGCCACCATTTGTTTTTATCTTAATGTTTATCCTTATTTTAATTTTTTGTTGTTTGTTATCTTGTCTTGTAAATTTCATTTATATTTGTTTGACTTGTTCCTGTTAGGCAACAGAAAAAATTCAAGATAGCTTAGACAAATTAGTTAGTTGTCTTTTTGTATTTCCACTTCTTATTATATTTATTTTATTATGATTTGCTTGATTTTTTTTTTTTTTTTGCAGGCTACGATTTATAAATGAAATTAAAGACAGGTTGTTTAGTGTAACTTATTTAAGATATCAATAACAAAACTATATTAGAGGCTGACCAAAACCATTAATCCTGGGACATTAACAAGAAGTCAAAGAATAATTTCAACACAAAATATATTACTCTGGCCAAAAATTATCTTCCTTGGTACCTAAAAGTGAATTATGTTTAAATTCTGAATTTTTTTTTAGATAAAAAACAATTATTAATAATTTTCTCGGGATATTATTTTGAAATCTTTACTGGGCACAATATTTGGTCACTTTAAATGCGTCAATTTTATCCAAAGAAAGTTTTTTTTGTCAAAAAATTTTGATTTTAGAAATATTATTTCTGACAATTTTGACTTGTATGCCTTTTTGAACATTTTATTGATTTGTCAATATAAATTATATGGTCTATTGATATTAGAATATTCCTCAATTTTCATTTAGGAAATATCTGATAGCCCACCAAAGTTTATTGAGAAGTACAGAAAAAAGGAAGTGTACATGGGTGCTTATGAAGTTTCTTTGGAAGAATTAAAGGCTATGTTGCCTAAATATAAATGTAAACTGTAAGGCATATTTTTGTTTATTCTTTGGATTTTATTTCATACAGTAACCTGGTAATATGATAGTGTACTCAAAGCTCTGTTTGGCATTAACTGATTCTTTTGTTCATATCTGATTTTTAAATTCCTGTTTTTAACTTTTCAAAAATAGCTGGCTGTATTTACAATTTGCTGAAAATACTTATAATTATAATTAATTAAATATAATATATTTATATACTATATTAATTATTTTATATATATAATATATAACATATTATGTATATATTATATATAATATTTATATATCATGTATATAATATCATATATTATTTTTGATGACTAAAGAATGTTGGCTGTTTTGCAATTTGCCTACAATTGTTTAAAATTTATTTTTCATGAAAAAAATATAATTTCTTTTTAAAGTGTAAATAAGTTAATTCGTTTCTATGTATATAAATATGAAAATTTAGTCGAAAAAAACACTTACACCAGTAAATGTTTGTAGAGTAGAGTAGTTTTTATTTGGTATATTTTTCCAATCTATATTATCATATTGCGGCGCTTCTAACATTTTTACTTTGTCATTTTCTGAAGGAATTTCAGGTTCTAATTCACTTCCAGAATCCTGAAGTCATCAAAGTCAGAATTATCAGTTTGAATCAATAAATCTCCAGCTTATTCGGTAGCATGTTTTCTAGAAGATAAACACTGCTCTTGCCTACCATGTTTAACTGTATTTTATTGATGATTCATCATTTTATGGTTTATTTTATGAAGTGTTTAAAATACAGACCAAACATTTATTACTTACTCCTTGGTTAAGATGAGCAATTCTGCTTATAGATAGGTCTGTAAATTTTCATTACAGCGATGGTTATATCAAGTGCATGTTATGGTCTTGCGACTGACAGGTATATCCATCAAACGCAGTTAAGGGGTTAACATAATAATTTTTCTCACAAGGTCATTATGTTAAAATTTTAGTCAGTAAATGGCTTTTCTTGTAATTATGAGATTTTTGTAAATAATTTGTAATGAAAAAAAAGGACTTTAATTTACCATAAAAACATGATCAAAATTATGTCATTTAAGTGTCGAACAATGTCAAACAAAATTTTAGCAAAATAACTCAATGTTAGTGTCTTTTATATAGCAATTATATTATGTTATGCTGTTTATGATATTATCTTTAATAAAGCAGTTATATTATGCTGCTTATGCTAATTCAATTTTTTTGCTTTTTAGAAATTTTTTTTATTTTTAGCAATTACATTCTTTGTATTATAGCTATCATCTACAAAGAGGTTTTTTTTTGTATATTTTTTATATGCAGGTCATATTCTCTTAATAGGAGTTAAAATGTCATCAGTTGAGCTTTGTTTATAATGTGAATAAAAAAAGCCAAAAATGTTTAGCTATATTTCAACCATGTGAATTATGGCACTATTAAAGCAAAGTTAAGGATTTTTTTAATATTCCAAAATTTTAGTAGTAGAAAATCAAAAAGTAGGAATTGATTTCAATGTATTTAGCATATCTTTCTTGATTGATTTAGTAGTAAAGTGCCACCAAAAGAAGATGAAAGACAAAGATCAGTTACTGTTTCTAACAGCAAGTCAATAAAAAACAATTTAAAAAAAATAAAAATCTCAATTCCGAGCGCTCCTGATTCAAAAGGTGACAAAACAAATGTTAAGATTCTAACTCTGGATAATGAGATAGAAAATATGCTTGGAGTGCTTCCATTTGGGCATGTTACAGAAAAAAATTTGAATCCTGGTAGTGTTAGAGATTTTAATTGCGACGTTACTATGAACTTTACAAAAAACAAGGAAAATATCTTTGGTTGTGATATGCTAGATGCTGAAGTCACTACAAATATGCCACCAATCAAAAGAAAATCTTTTGAAAACGATATATACAGGGATAAAAATGAAGCATCGAAAGAATGTAAGTTATTTACAACTATCATTAATAACCTTGAACTGGACCACAGTCAGGTAAATTTAAGCATTGAGATTCATAGTGGGAATCAGGTTTCAAAACAACGAAATATTTCAAAACAAACTAACTGTTCTAAAATACCTCTAAGTGATACATTATTTTCAATTTTTTATTCAAAAAAAGTTTTATGGTCATTTTAGACCTAAAATTCATTTTTGAAATTTTATTTCAATCAGTCATAACTTTCTTATTTTTCTATGAAGTTATGTTGTCTACATTATAAAGTTTATTGTTCCCTAGACCTATGCCTTAAAATGTTTGGTCAAAAATGGTTTTATATAAGAAACACTTTGGGCTTTGAATCAATAATTGATTTAAATGCAGCATAATAATACTTCAAGAATTGAGTTTTTTTAATTTTTATAGGTTTATATCGTTTTTTCATCATTCGTTCTTCTCTTAATGTCTTATAAATTCACACATGTCCATCTGGTTATTTATCTAAACTGATAATTAATTCTTTCTAAAATTTTTTACAATCGTAAGGCCATTTTGTATGTACTAACAGTTCGTAATTTTGGAAAAAAGATATATAGATCGTTTTGGCACTGGACCCAAAAAATTTTCTTAAAGTTTCTCCAATAAACTTTATTTGAAAGCTGGTTGAATTTTAATGAGGGAATCTTTTGACCAAAGCGACCTCTTACAGGCCTATTCAACACACAACTTATGGGATAAAACTGAGGCATTCAATTTATTTATTTACTATTGAATAATAAACAAATACAATAATAAACAAATACAATAATAATTTAAAATATTTGTAATTAAAAAATTAAAAAGCAAGAACTATAAAACTCTCAAAATTACATACAGAACTTACATGAACAAATCTTGAACTAGTTTTCTAAATTCTGTTTATAAGATTCATTTTCTTTTTTGGAACAAAACATCCAGATCAGGGGGCAGTATGAAAAATATGAGAGAACATGATAACAATAATATTACAAATTTTTGTACAGGATTGCCACTTCAGTGAATTTCGCTGTTATTAATATGGGTCCGCTTTTGGGCAGTGGCTTAATTTAAAGCTCCCATTTGTGCTATGGCAACAATCGATAATGTGCAAACACTAGGCCACACTGCCTTAACATGGGCATAACCTAACGACCTTGACTGAGATAATAACAAGGAGTTTCTTAGACGTATAATGGTACACAGTTTGTGGTTTGCCTTTTTACAAATAGTAGTAATATGACTGGAAAAGGACAGTTTGTTATCAATTATTATACCTAATAGTTCTACTTCACTTTTGACAACAATCTTTTTATTACAGATAAGTATAGATAAATCTATACTTTTTTTTTTACTCCAAGAAACATCAGTTTAAATTTAAAGGGTTTATGACAGGTTACAGGAGAGTTTATAAGGGGGTTTATAGAAAACTAACTGCATACACAGGATATTTCACCTCTAAGTTTACAGATAACGGAATCAACAAACATTTTACAGTTATATATGGTGTTATCAGCAGCAAAATTGTATACATCAGTTTCTTTAAAGAAAAGAAAAAAGTTGTTTATAAAAATATTAAATAGAATAGGACCTAAAATGGAGCCTTGAGGAACTCCAGAATTTACCTTAAGCCATTTACTAAATATAGAGCTTATCCTTACTTTCTGTTTATGTCCTTTCATAAAAATTAAACTACACTTTGAAAAACCATAAGCCTAGAACTTAGCTAGCAGCAGGTAATGTTGGATACAGTCATAAGCTTTAGAAAGATCAATAAAAATTGTACCTATTATTCTCTTGTTGGCCAAACAGCTTTGCCACTTTTGCAAAATGTTTAATATTGCATTTTGTGTAGAAAAGTCTTTGTGAAAACCGCAAAGAACATTTGAAAAATGGTCTTTAAAAAAGTTGTTTTAAACTTCTGAAAAATAGAAGATATATTTATTTATCTATAAAGCTAAACAACAATAAAGTGCATGTTTTAACTCATATGACCATCTGCCAAAAATATCATTCAAATATTATGCTAGCTGTAGATACTTGCAATTTCTGGGATCTCATACATGATCGTTAAAATCTATTTTTGATGGCACCAAACACTCATCAAGGTATTGCAGAAATGAAAGGAGCTGAAGTTATTAAAGTCTGTGTTGCATGGGGAAAGAACATATTTAAATGGTTCATCTGCTTAAAATTTTGGTTAAGATAATCACCAAAAAAATGGTGGAGAAAGAGCTTTTTAGGTGTTTTATATTTGCGCTCACTAGCTGCTCATAATATTTATTTATTGATGTTTGATTAGTGGCTTGGTTTGGTTTATAAAAGTAGCATGATTTTGTAAGTTTTTCAAATGTTGCCCAAGCTTTCTATGAACCTATATGGTGTTGTTTGAGCTTGATAGACACTTGTTTAATGATCCAGGCCCTAAAACAGGTGCAAAGTAGCTTGTTCTAGATTTTAAAAACGACAGTTCAACATTTATTTGAAGTTAATAACACATAGGTATTATCCAGGGTGTTAGCCAAGATTGAAATTTTAACAGCGTTTTTGTCATGATTGGGAATTCCTTGAATACTCTAGATTGTCTAAAACAACTAAATTGCGGTTTCAAGTCTTTAATTTCTTAAAAATAGCACTATTTATGCTTCCAACTTTTTAAAATATACACACTTATTTCAATTAAAGCCATAACATTTTAGATTAATAATTTATAGATTCTTTCTTCTCTTAAAAAATTCTACTACATCTACATTTCAAAAAATATAAATTGTTTATTAATTTTGCAGCAATGATCGATCAAATTGGTTAAGTATAATAATTTTTAAGATATAATTACGATGTACGATGTTATACTCTGAAAAGAAAACCAGCATACGTCAGCAAGAATATGTAAGATCGTACACTTGTACACATATTTTTTGGTTCAATTATAACATCAAATGTGGATAAACTAATGAGTGTTTTACTTTGTGTTGCTGCATATGTTATTTCCAATATGTAATGAGTAAATTTGTAGTTTATGTTTATTTTTTTTCCACTTCCAATTGGGAATTTTAACTCCTTGACTCAATTAAGAATACTTCTTTATACGCTGTGCCATAAGGTTAGCTAACACCCTGGTATAAATTGAATTCTTCAGATAAACGCTGCAAATAAACACTAAGTTTTTAAAAAAATTTACCGGGGAGCCAGAAGGTTGGCTTGTTTTTTGTACAATTTTTTGGTTTTAAATCTAAAAGGACATAGTAAAAAGAGATTAAATTTAATAGATTAAATTTATTAGTGAAATATATATTTAAAAAAAGTTTTCTATTGGTTTTAGTTAATGGTTTTGCAAAATTTTTTTCACCAACGAGAAATAAAAACTATATGTACACTTAACGTATGCTGCAATGAAATGTATGCAGAAATTTGCAGAAATATTTACCTGGATTTTGAATATTTTCAATAATAATTAGGACTTGCAAAGGTTTGGTTTTTGATATTTATTTTTTGCTGCTATTTTTTAAAAAAAAAACCCATTATCTTTAAAAGTGGAATGTTCATAAACGAGCCTGATAACACAATATTTCCAGTTTTTATTTTAATAACTCAAGACCTTGGCTTGTTTTTCTTAGTAGTGTAAAGTGTAATTTTGGAGGTCTATTGGTTACTTCAGCTTGTTTTATTACAGGTATAGCAAGTCAATCTTCCAAGGAAAAGTTTGCATTTAAATTATGCTCTGACTCTGATGTAATTAATGAGGACCTTGCACATACTATATGTCAGGCAAATGATGCCACTTATGAAAAAAATGGGTAAGTTGATATTTTTAATGAAAGATTTACATTGATAATTTGTTTGCCTTTATAAAAAATTAATGAGATTTTTTGTTTTTTTTTAAATTTGATAGCCGTTTGTAAGGCTGATATGTGTGTCATATAAGTTTTTATTTATTTCCCCACTAAAAGATTTGATTGACAATTTGACAACAAAAAGTAGGAAGGAAATCATTGGTTTTGAAGTGGGTTTGAACCCTCAGCTCTAGGATCAAGAGACCAATTCCTTATATGCTCGGCCAGGCAACCATAAGAAAGATAACACATGGAATTAGCCTATTTGCCCTCACCTAAAACAAGAAAGTTTTACTACCTTTTGATAATAAAATACTTCTAAAAAACTTTCCAATCCACCCTTTAAAATGTAACTTTGTTTAGTTTGTAGTAACCCCTGTATTTTTTTTATAATTTTAAATTCAATAAATCACAATTTTGCCCTCTTTGCCCAAAATTTCAAAATTTCAAAATCAAAATCAAAAATGTTTTGAAAAATGGTTTTTTTTTTCAAGTGCTTTATCTAAATAACAAAAATAAAAATATGTAGTGATGACCTATATTTGTTCAAAGTTGCTCATAATCCTTATATGGATAGTTTTGTGATTTTGTGACCATGTGGTGAAAATTCTAAAAACCTAGCAACAGACCCATAGGAACTGCCATTTGACTTTTTCCATGAGTGACAAGGCTCATTTTGCCTATTTTAGAGTTCCAGATTATTAAAATGACCCATTCTAAGTCTTATTTTATGAAAGAGTTGGGGTATCTTCACATGATGTGGTTTTTAGCGTTTAACTTTGTCATATACTAGATGCTTATAAATTACTTGTCACTGATAGTACTGAAATTTTGGTTTAGAGATGCAATTTCACAAACTTCTGACTTGAAAAGTGTAGTTAATGGGGTTGAAATAGGGGATTTTAACCTTAACGCAACATTGGATGAGATTAATCAAAAGCCTGTTGTCAATAAACAAGGTGAGATTCATTTCACATTTTGAGAAACTGTTTTATTTGTCTAAAATACGTTGAGTTTAAATAAACATATTTAATAGCTTGAATTATACAGGTTATCAGTCTACTGAAGCAATAGCTAAGGTATAAGAAAAGAAGAAAATATGTTATAAGATATTTTTATAATCCTACTACTCAAAATTGATAAGGTTTATTTTTTTTTCTTTATTTTTCACAATGGAGTCTGCAATTTTTAAATTTTTGAAGAAGTACACAAAGTATATAAAATATAATTTTTTGTTGAAGATTCTTGTTCTCTTAGAAATTAATTATTATTTATTTATTTTTATTTTTTTCTAAAGAATTTTTATAAATTTTTTGCTGTGGATGCTGGTCTAAAATTTTTAAAAAGCTACCTAAAATTCTATGATCTCCAATTTTTTTTGATCTTTTTTCTAAAACTTTTAATATTTATGTATTTCTTAAGGCCATTTTGTTATTTATTATATATTTATTGTATTTTTTCTTTTTCCAAAATTTTTTTTGTATTTTGCTCAGTTTTGCAATAAATTCTCCTAGTTTAACTAATAATTTTAAAATTTTTACTGTAGAAATTGTTAACCCAGAAAATTTTTTTAGATCCTCCAACCAAGCCCCTAAATAAGTGAAGTTTGATTTAAAATAACATTTTTTTTTTGTTAATAGTTCTTTGTGGGCAAATTATAAGTTAGGTTTGATAAAGTGGTCTCACAAAAGAAAACACAAAGAAAAAAGGATAAAACACTTGGTTAAATTTATATAAAGCTTTATGTTTGTTACTATTCATATTTGTATAGGAGATGAGCCTTCAAAGGGAAAGTCAGCTTTTCAAATATATTCTGATCCTACTACGATATCAAGTGCTCCTGCTGTTAGTTTGAATGCAAAACAAGTAAACAACAAACCTTTTAAAGAAGTATCCTTAACTTTCGACAAAGAAAAAAACAGGTTTGTGCTATTTAATGAAGTCAATTGATATTTTCCCCTGCTCAGACTTTTTTGAATTATAAGAAATAACGATTTTATTTTACTAAGAAATTTGAGCAACATAAAAAATAATAATCTTTATTTCACGTTGGTAAAATTACTTAGTGAGAAAAAAATATACTATACATTTAAATGCTAATATGAGCAGTCAATTTTTTTTTTCTTTTTTTTATAAAAATATAACAAACGTACTAGAAAAAATTATTTGTAAATACAACAACTACATTTAAAAACCTTCAGCTTCTGAATCAGAGAAATAGAGGGGGAGTTGTTTAAGTCAGTCAGAAAGGTGTTCCAGATAAAAGCAGATTTAAAAAGAAGTCTGTTAGTTCTGTACATAGTAGTTTTAGCTGAGGACAGCACTAAAATCATCCCATTCCTCAGAGAAAGCTTGTCGGTTGATATAATTTGGTTTATTTATGGAATGAATATACTGAATTGATTATTTAATTTTACATGAGATGAGTTGTGTTTCGCTGTTGATATATTTTTTGCTTTTTCCCAGCAATATTGTGGTGTTTCATATATCAATGAAAAATCAATGTCTGGAAAAAGATCAAACCTACGACTAGAAAAATAAATCTGTCATCGACAACGAAACACAACTCAAGTGCTGCTGGCGTAAAATTAATTAAACTATTGACTCCACAAATAAACTTAATCAATAACATCTCATACACACTTTCAAAAATCTGGTTTCCTTCCGTCTGAAAAAAACTGCGTCGTCCTCTACAGTCCACAACCAAATATAACCAAGTGTAGTATTTCTTTTTTACTTTTTAATTGTCCTCTACACTCCGCATAACTTTCATATTAATTTTTAAAAAATACCTGCTTGTGGAATTTCGAGCCTATTACTAACCTATATTAACGTTAGAATTTCATTTGTAATTTGCCTGAAGATGGGAACAGGTTGTTTCCCAAAACGTCCCAAAAATAAACATTTTATTTCATGACATGATCTTTTACTTTCTTTAATAAAATCAATTAGATGAAAAAATTAAACAAATTTAACAGTGAACACTTATGATATTATTATCCAATAAGTTTGTGGTTTTTGACTTAAAATAATCCTAAAGAATCCTGATTATCAAAGGACTTATGCAATTATTCTTTAGAACTACTATTTATTGATAGATTTTTACAATTTTAATTTTTAAATGTTTTTTGTGGTTTGGAACTGTTCTCTTTTCATGCTACATTAGTAACTGAATTTTCTTTTATTAAGTAAGTCCAATCATTCAATCGTGAATATTTAGAATAAAAAGGCATATACAAATTAAGGCTATGTTGTATTTAAGACTAGGTAAACAAAAAAAAAATTGACACCAGAAATAAGTAGTTCCAAAATATTTTGGTTAGTCATGTTAAGGTTTTGTGTTTTTTGTTTTTATGATCGATTTCATATGTTGAAACTTTCGTTAATGAGTTATAAATGGGAAGCGTGTTATTGATACATTTTGTTACTTACTGTGTACATCTTTTTATTCAACTCACTTTTAATTTTCAATCGTTTCTGCCGTAACAAATACGTAACTTTGTTTGAATTATGTTTCAGTGATATAATTACCCAACCTTCTTCTAACACAAAGAATCTATTTGGTGGTGGTGGATTAGGGGATTTCAATCTTGACACATCATTGGATGAAATTGAAAAACAGTCTGCAGTCTGTAAAACAGGTTAAATTAATTTCAACAATAATTATAGATTACTTATAGTTTATTTTAATTTATAAAAGCAAAAATTCATTGGTATATATTACAATTAGCTTTATATCAAATTATGATGGCTGTTGTAACTTTAAATGAAATGAAATTTATTTGATTTATTTATTTGATTTATTTATTTGATTTATTTGATTTTTAAATGTGTTCTCACGATAGATAAATTTCAATATGTATCAATCCAATTTTCCATTCTAATAATCACCCAGTGAATTTTAAAGTTTAACTGTGCTCCTTTTATTTTGTATAGGTGACCAGGTTTATAAGCGCATGTCTTCATTTCAAATATACTCTGATCCTACTGTGACATCCAGTGCTGCTGATGTTAATTCAAACCCTAAACAAGTAAACATCGACCATCTTAAAGAAGCTTTCTCGGCTGTTGAAGAAGAAAATAATAGGTTAGTGGTATTTAACTATCTCATTTGATATTTTATTTCTGCTCTGACGTATAATTTCAGTCTAATAGATATACTAATATATAATCTATAATCATTATACTGAAATTATAAGTAATTGTTATATTATTTTGCATGAGCATTTCATCAAAATCAAAGCTTGTGTTCTGTTCTTTGTTATGAAATATAAGGCAGATTGTTTTTTTGAAATTGTTGATTGAAATTTTTGAGAACATAAGTATAATTATGGGCGTTCAGACTAATGAGGTTTCTTGAGCTTTGTGGCTTTGCAGAATACCTCTATCAAGAATACCATTGCTACTTCCCAGATCGATAAAGATTTCAAAGGATCAGTAGAGAACATTCTTTACAGATAAAGCAGCTTAGTTTCTCAGTCCTAAATATTATGTTGGAATAATTATTCTCCTCATATCCCTGATAAACATAGCAACTCAGTGGAAAATACTATATACATTTAAATGCTATTATACGCCAATCTTTTTTTTTTTTTTTTAGTATAGTACATACCAGTAAAATTATTTGCAAATACAACAACTATATTTAAAAACCTTCTGCTTTTTAACCAGTTTTCTAAAACAAGAAATTGAGAGAAACTATTTTAAATCTGTTGGAAGGGTATTTCAGAGAAAACAAGCTTTAAAAAGAAATTCATTAGTTCTGTATGTAGCAGTTTTAGCTGAGGACAGCACTAAAATCATCTCATTCCTCATAGAAAGCTAGTTGGTTGATATGATTTGGTTTATTTATGGGATGAATAGACTGAATTGATTATATAATTTTACATGGGATGAGTTGTGTTTCACTGTTGATGACATATTTTTCCCAGCAATATTGTGATGTTTCGTATATCAATGGAAAATAAATATCTGGAAAAAGCTCAAACCTACGACTAGAAAATTAAGTCTGTCATCGACAACGAAACACAACTCGTGCTGCTGACATAAAAAATTAATTAATCTATTCTCTCCATAAATGAACCTAATCATATCAACAACATCTCAAAAACCTTTCAAAAAATCTGATTTCCTTCTGTCTGAAAAAAAAAACCATTTGAATTTGTTTCAGTGATGTAGTTTCCCAACCTTCTTCTAACTCAAGGAATTTATTTGGTGGTGGTGGATTAGGAGATTTCAATCTTGACACATCATTAGATGAAATTGAAAATCTGTCTGCAGTTTACAAAACAGGTTAGGTTAATTTTAGCCATAGTTATAGATTATTTATAGTTTATTTTACTTTTTAAAAACAAAATTGCCTTGGTGTATGTTACAATTATCTTTATATCAAATTATGGTGGCTCTTGTAACTAGGAAAATGAAATAGGTATATTTGATATTTATTTTGATAAATATGTGTTCTCACAAAAGAACAGTCAAAATTTTTGATTCATATAGGATATTGTGAGAATTTATCATTAGTTACAACAACTCAAAATTGAGTTTTTAGTGCTCCTAGATGATGAGAAATAAATTTCGATATGTATCTATACATTGGTTGTATCAATTCCATTTTCCATTCTGATAATTACCCAGTGAGTTTTAAAGTTTGATGGTGCTCCTTTTATTTGTATAGGAGGCCAGCCTTCAAAGGGAAAGTCTGCATTTCAAATATACTCTGATCCTACTATGACATGCAGTGCTGCTGATGTTAATTCGAACCCTAAACAAGTAAACATTGACCCTCTTAAAGAAGCTTTCTCAGCTGTTGAAAGAGAAAATAATAGGTTAGTGATTAAGGAACTCATTTGATATTTTATCTCTGCTCCGATGTATAATTTCAGTCTATAATAAACTAATGTTCACTTGGAGGAATCTTAAAGTGCATGTGTCTTGTTAAAATTAAATAAGAAAAAGAAAAAACGTACTAATAGTATAGCTATGGGTGTTCAGACTTTCAAGGTTTCTTGAGGTCTATGCCCTTGCAGAATACCTCTGTCAAGAATACCATTGCTCCTTCCCAGTTAAAGATTTCAAAGGATAGTAGAGATCGTTCTTTACAGGCAAAGCAGCTTAGTTTCTCTAAGTACTAAATATTATGTTTGAATAATTATTCTCTTCATATCACATATACACTGAAAATAGCTAATACCAGGTTAATGTCTGATGTGGATACCCACTTGTTAAGAATAACTTCCACAGTAAACACTGGTTTTACTTGAAGGGTTTGCTGCATAATTAGATAATAGTAAAAATTTATGATGAAATACTTTTTGTCTGTTTCTCTTAAACGACTTTTTAAAATTCAACTTGTAAAAGAACTATGAATAGAAAATATTTTTGAAGCGTTTTTCATACTTACGTAGGAATCCTTGTTGAATCAATTTTTTATCTCAAATGGCTTTAGTAGTTAAAAATTCTGGCAAAACTTGTAATTCTACATATTTGGTTCAATTTCAGTCATTTTTGCCGTAACAAAATACGTAAATTTATTAAAATTTTTTTTCATAAATAGAATTTCCCAAGCTTCTTCTCACACAAAGGATTTATTTGGTGATTGTAAATTAGGAGGTTTTAATCTTGATGCTTCATTGAATGAGATTGAAAAACAGTCTGCCGTGTGTAAAACAGGTTAGATTAATTTCAGCTATAGATATGAATTATTTGTGGCTTATTTTTGTTTTAAAAAAATTAGTGTACTTTACTCTTATCTTTTATAAAATTTATTATAACCATGAAAATGAGAGAGTTATATTTGATATTTATCTTGATAAATATGTTCTCTCACAATAGATATGATGAAAAATGAGTAAATGGCTTTTATTTTTATTTTTTTTTTAAAAACCAAGGATTTTTTTTTTTTTTTTGAAAAAAATTTGATAAATAATTAACACATTTTTTTATATAGGTATACCTTCATAGCTGAATCTATTCTATTGGTATATAGATTGGCTATGTTTCATCAACAACAAATCTAAATCAGAGGCTAACGGACTCAAGTAAAAATTCAAAAATCACTCAAAATTGATAAAATTTTCAAAATAAAATGTGTAGTATAAACTTTTTAAACTCACATCAAATAGACGACCCTGATATGGTTATATATTTGCAAAAAGTTGCAAAAATAATTACGTTTTTCAAATTTATAATGACAAAAATTTCAAAATTTCATGCCGAAAATATTTTATTTGAATATTTATATGATTATTTACTGAAATAATGTGTTTAAGTATACCTAGCTCTATTGATATATTATATAACCGGCAAATAAAACTAAATATAAATCTTCTCATATGCACGACCTGCAAAATTATACCAATAATGTTTACCAAATCAAACGTAAAAAGTATAAAAATAATAAAGTTGTCATATCTAACATCATCGTTTATTTTTGGTGTGAAAAAGTTTAAACATTCTTTTTGGTGAAGGTACACATTACAACTATCACATCTGAATTTTATTTGCTTTCGTACAGCAAACGAGAACGTTTGAAAAGTTCATATCTCACCATACTAATTGATTTTAACTATCCCCATGAAACATTTTATTGAAGCAGTTCAGTAGAATCTGCACCTACTTCTGACAAAACATCTGGTTGTTAGGCTGAAACAAATCTAAATTCAAATTTGTGTATCTTCACTGGTGGTTAACATGACCTATTTGTCCTCGATGAGATAGGCTTGCTTAGCAGTCGATATAGCCCTGTATGATTAGATGCTTGTGGCCTACCCTTCTCTTATGGGTGGCATAGATGAGGGAGGAGCTTTTTCATTCTCAACATCATGAAAAAAAAATCTTTTCATCCAAATCAATATTTACTGAATCATCATCAAAAACACTTTCTTCTTTGATACAGGGTCTAATTCTTCTTCAGATTTGTCAGTAGATTCAGACTCTCTGTCACTCTCTATATATCCTCCTTTGTCATCCTCAAGCTAGTTTAAATTGTTATCAACAGGTTTATCTTTGTCATTACGACTTTTATTTAGGTAGCTTTTCAAAGACGTACCAGTAGATCTTTATTTTTAAAAAGCACCCGTTTTTTTTTTTTTTTTTTTAATCTAATGTACATTACATAAACCGAAGCAGATGAAAATGGTATATTTCTATTCTCTCTAAAAGGGCCATAAATAAACTAGCATAAGGAGCCCTTTACACTAGAGTATTTATTAAAACAGGTTACTCTAAAAGCCGATCTGAGCGAATCTGTGTATGAATAAGAAAAATGGCAAGTTGCTCACAGTGGCTTGCATGTGGAATTACTTTTAGTCGTTTTTTTTTTTTTTTTTTCTCTTTTTTAAAAATATAATCTTTTTTTAAATAACTGCTAAAGTTAAAAAATTGTGTTAAAAAGGAGTGGGTTAAAGCTCATACAAACAAATTTCTTCATGTGGCTATACATAGTTTTTATCAATTCCGCTTTCCATTTTTTTATAAACACCTACTGAAATTTAATCAAGACTTTTTGGTACTTCTCATATTTCTATAGGTCTGTTTTCAAAGGGAAAATCTGCATTTCAAATATATTCTGATCCTACTATGACATCCAGTGCTGCTGCTGTTAGCTCAAATGCTAAACAAATAAACAAGAACCCTTTTAAAGAAGCTTCCCCAACCGTCAACAAAGAAAATTACAGGTTAGTGGTATTTAATAAACTCAATTGTTATTTTATCGCAACTGCCTACTCCAAGGAATAGTTTATTTGAAAATTTTTAATATTTTTATCTAATTATCAAGAATAATATTTTTCAATATAGGCATTTGAACGAAATCAAATGTTGCTTTCTATTCTTAGTAATACAATAAAAAATGTTTTTAAAAAATTGTTGATTGAAATTTTTCAGAGAATAAGTATACCCATGGATATTTAGACTGACGAGGGCTCATAAGGCCTACGGTTTTAAAGAATACAATTGGGCCCTCTCTGATTGATAAAGATTTCATAGGATTAGCAGAGAACTTTCCCACATCTGGCAAAGCAAATCTGGCAAATTAGTTGCTCAATTTTTTAAACATTAAGTTAAATTGTTTTTTGCATTTATTCTTGAAACTTGGATGTACAGTTTTCTAGCAAGGGCCCAAAAAAACAATCTGGTTCCTGGATTGGTATTAGGAAGGGCATCCAGCTATTCATCAAATGATTGAACCTATCTGCTTCATATGCTAACATGTTAAGACTAAGTCTTTCAATAAATACTGATTTTACTTTGAAGGGTTTGCTACAAAATATACTGAAAATTTATAAATTTATTTTTGCCAACATGTTATATACTATAAGCATCGTATATTCTACGTATTATAATGATCTTACCTCTCGCAAAATACTGTATAAATACTATAAAAACTTTTATGGTTTTATTTGTATTTATTTAATAAATACAAATCTATTTGATTGTCTCTTAAGAGAAATTGAACTCCGACCTCTGGTTTGAGAACCAGTGTTCTAACCACTTATTAACCAGTGATTGTAGCTTAGTGGTTAGAGCACTGGTTTTCAAACCAGAGGTTAAGGGGAGGGGAGGAGGTGGTGTGGGTTTAATTCCTGTCATGATACAATCAAATTAATTTCTATCTATTTATTTGATAGTTTATTTAGCAAGAGATAAGGTCATTACAATATGTTATAAACTCTTGTTAAAGAACTGTGAATTAAAAAAGATATCTTTGAAACATTTACTTACTCTTTACTTACTTTTTTGAATCAAGTCTTTTTTATTTCTTAAATGGTTTTGGTATGCTATAAATGCTGGGAAAAACTAATCATTTTAAATCAACTCATTTTCAGCTATTTTTGTGGTAACATTTAAGTATCTTTATTTAAATTTTGTTTCAGAAATGCAATGATTTTACAGCCTTCTTCTAACTCAAAGAATTTATTCGGTGATGGTGGATTAGGAGACTTCAATCTTGACACAACATTGGATGAAATTGAAAAACATCCTGCAGTCTGTAAAACAGGTTAGAATAATTTTTAGCTCCAGTTAACTAATAAAACTTGTCTAAGTTAGAATATTTTTCTCTCAAAGGCCATTAAAGCTGTTGCATTTTTCAGTTTCATTGAATTTTACTTAAGAGAAAATCGGATGTTTGAAGAGGAATAACCAAATTTATAGGGAAATCTAAAGGGCTTTTTATGAAATTTGCAATTTTACTTTTTTTTTTTCAAAAGGTCTTGTTTGGTTCTTGTTAATTTACTGGTCATCAAAAATGATAAATATTATCATCATCATTATCATTTTTTTTGGGTTCCGCTATACATGGTTATACATGGTTCTTTCCCTTCCTAAAAAATAAGAAACTACAAAAAGGTTGAAAAATAAGTTATAGCAAGTAAGTATAAGAAAAGTTTTCTGAAAGACCCGAGGTTGGTAACACATATAACAAGAGAGTTTATCCTCTTTTTGTTTGCACTTGACTTAAGCTTTTAATTGTATAGCGGAGTGCCACACCTGCTCATAATATCTATTTTTACCTCACTGAAATTTAACTTATATGCTGAGTGAACGATACTTGGATTTTAACCTAAGACTTTGGGAGTCAGATGCTCTATATGAGTGTGATAAGGGTAAAAAATAAATTATATTAGTAGATAACTTAAAACAACTTATAAGTTATATTCTCGATTAGTATTTAACGAAGAAGAGTTTCCTACTTAATTTATATATTAGACTAAAAGATAAAGTCATAAAATCATTTCAAAAAGTTTGCATATCTCATTCGCATATCTTCTAAATACTTAATTGGCAGCAGTGTTTTTAGTTTTCGTGTTTTGAAGATATTGCAGCATATAATCATAAATTGCATTGCTATAGTCTAGTTTTAATAATATAAATCATTCTACAAAGCTTGTTTGAGCGTGAAACTGTGTTAGATTTTTAAATTTGTGTAAAGTTCTTGGTAAATGGAAATCATTGGTTATATTAATGCTGTTGTTAGGGTTCTCCATCATAGGTTGAAGGTAAACACCAAGAAGCTTTAAACTTTTAACTATTGATGGGTAAACCTTTCAGCGTTTCTGCTTTTAAGATTATGTTCAAAAAATGTTTTGAATTCCAGGATTTTTTGTGTTTTTTTTTTTACGTTAAAAGCTAAATTAGTATGTTAGCTGCTATTTGCATGTGTGAGATGATACAAAAAGAGATTGAAATAACCACCAACATATTATTAAGTTTTTGGAATTTTTCAACAAAGTCTACACATTTTTTTTTTTTCTTTTTTTTTTTTTTGCTGTTCAAGTTTTAAAGATTTTAAATAAAATTTTAGATAAAATTTCAGGTAAATAGGTCAATGTATTGATCAAACTTTGAAGTGATAAAAATATTTATTGAGTTTATAAAGGTTATTCATGGAAACAGTCAAAGCACTGTTTTTTTATTGAGCTATACTCAGTGAGCTGACTTTCGTTTTCGCCGAGTTTATGGTAACTTAAGATTAAGAGATTTTTTAACCAATTGAAATAGGAGAAGGACTTTGATCTGTGCCAAACATAAAAGCAGTCAGAATCACATTAACACAATGCATTTTGTATAGGAAATCAACTTTTTAAAGGGAAGTCTGCTTTTCAAATATATTCTGACCCTATATTATCTACTGCTTCTGCTGTTAGTTCTCACCCAAAGAATGACTCACTTTATAAGGAAACATGCACCTCTCTTGAAAATGGAAAGAAAAGGTATATTCTTACTTACTAATTTGATTGATAATCTGTTCTTAGATAATTTTAGTTATATTTGTATGAGACTTTTAAGGCAGATTTATACAGTTTTGTAAAACAAGTTTCTAACTCAAATTTATTTAATTTCTTATTTCATGATTAAATAGATAGGTTTTTTTAGAAACATGAATCTATCGCATTTCAAATCATTAGAACGCTACCAAGCTTGAAAGCTCAGTGCTCTTTTATCAACATGCAATATAGAGCCAGTGATTGGTTGCTGGTTTCTACTATTATGGCATCATTTCCAATACTGCCAAACTGATAATTTAACAGTCTGAAGGTCTGTGACTGGTTCTTATTATATAAGGCCAATGAAAAAATGTTTTTCAGATTTTGAAATGACTGCAAACTTTTTTTTTTGTTTCATTTATGGTTGTAGCATTGCCTTTTTTTACTTTTTAAAAAAAAAGGTTTTTCTTGGTTTTAGTGATACGTGTATAGCTTTGACTTTATCACTTATAAAGTGATATATCACTTTTGACAAACATTTTCATTTGATTAAAGGAGTGCCACATTTAATGTCGGTACTTTTAATTGTAAACTAGCTGACAAATTAAGAAAAGAAAAAAGACCGATTTATATGTTAATTACTTAGAATAAATGCTCATTCGCTTTTTTAACATTACCTTGAAAATTTTTAATGGCCTAACAATTGCTAATCGACCAATTTATTTTACATTTTATCGGGTTAAAAAAACAACTTTATTTGAGATTGGCAGTCAAATTGAATAATGATAATAGATAAGTTCTCTGTACTGTATTTTCAATGATAATTTTCTCTAGTACAAATGATTTATTCTGTGGTGATGGATTAAAAAGCGTCATTCTTGATGCATCATTAGATGAGATTGAAAAACAACCTGCGGTTTATAAAGCAGGTAAGATTTATAGAGAAGAATAATATAAGTATATATTCCAAAATTAACCAAATAAAAAATGAATTATAGATTTTCATATTAATTTAGAATAAATTATGAAAATATTAGTATAGTTGTTTAACTTAGCATGAGGTTAATTTGGAAAGAGTCACTCATATAACAAGAGCTGACCAAAAAGGAGTGACTCTAGACTTTATTAGTAAAAGTCATTTAAACAATAAATTTCCAAATGTATGTACACAATATATGCTTGGCGCTGTAATAATTTATCTTAAAGAAATGCTTTGCCTTATTATTAAGAAGTCATATTTTAGGAAGTCATTTTTTTCCAGATGGTCTTGTTGAAGCTTTTTATATATATGTACATATATTTCAAAGTAATATACGAAAAAGCATGGAACAGATATCATACTCCTACTTTTATGATTCTTCTTAAAAAAAAAGAAACTAAATTTAAAATAAGCATTAACTAAAACTGTTAAAAGAGTTCTACTAGGATAACTGGAAAAGAATAGAACAAAGTTTTTAAACTTACTAAGGCATTAAGGTATCAGAATGGTATATTAGTAGTTTTCTTTCTGTTTGATATGATAAACTTTTAGCTTAAAAATAACCTCACTAAGCTATCTTCGGAAAAATTTTTGATTGATTCTCTGTTAATCCTATTGCTTTTTAATTTAAAATCTTTGTGCCAAACTGCCAGATACTTTTATAAAAATAGGCCTCATTTTTTAAATTTTTAGTTAGACGAGTTGTAAATATCATGGGTTATTCTTAGGAGCTGTATTAAAGAAGAGTTCTCTGAAAGAACACCTTATTCAGACTTTCTTTTCAGTCTGTTTATTAAGTTTCAGGAACTCAAATAGAGTTATATTAGGTTAAAGTTTTAATTATCAAGAATTTTACGCATTATTTTTACTTTATGTTTCTGGATAATAAAGTAGCATTTTTAAAGAATAATATAAGAGTAGTTGCTATAGTTTTAAATATTTTGATAATTTTGATTTAAAATTTCATCCCACCAGTGCGCTTTGAAGAATCAAGATTCCTGTTGATTTTGAGTATTCATAATCAGCACTCATAATCAATTTTTACGAAAATGTTAAGACAATTGTTAGTTTTCAAAGTGATTCCTGATAAAATGTTCTATCATACTGCATTGACTTGCAAAGTAAACATTGGACATGGTTGCTTCTATGAGAGAATATGTTTTGAAGGATATAACACTGGGTTCAAATGAAGTCTTACTGCCTTATTAAACTTGTATAAAAATTCAACTCAGTCTATTATTTTTCCTAACAATTATGAACCTTTTGCCTAAAGGCAGTTTTTTGGCCTCAGAGAAGCAGTCAGTTATATATGCAGGGTCACCCTCCAAGCTCAACTTGGCGTTGCAATTGCGATGTTTTTTAACAACTTTTGATAGAGCAGCCTCTCTAAGTTGCTTGCAGAGCGGTTGAGCTCCTTTCTTCCAATCAGCAATGTAGCAATCAAAAATTCTAAAACTTCAAAAACTCCTGAAGTCAATTATTGTTTCAGTATTTGAAAAAGTGTTTGAACTAATGACTAATTCATTTTAATAAAAACCTAAAGGTTTCATTGAGTTATAAAAACTTTTAAGAGCAAAACGTTTTAAGACTGGGAAATATTGAAAAAAGAGAAAGAAATTGTACTGTTAAGTCATGGTGTTAATCTTAAAGATGCTAAATTATGAACAAAAGAATCTAAAATTTCTAAAATAAAAAAGCCTATAAAACAGTAATAAATAATAAATATTTATAATAAAATATAATGATAAAAAGTAATAAATTTACTAGTGTTAATGAACGTAAAAGAATATAAATAAGATTTATCAAAATTAAAATGCTCTATTGTTTCACCACATTGAATCAAACCTAATATTTCAGTAATTTCAATACTCTGGCTTCATTAATGGAGATTTTCCAGTAACATTAATAGATGAAATATGATGAAATATATCCACCCTATATAACAATGATCTTATCTTTTGCTGAATAAACTATAAAATAAATTAATACAGGCTATTTGATTGTATAATGGGAGAAATGGAGCAACCATCTTCTGGTTTAAAAACCAGTGCTCTAACCATGGAGAACTGACAAAAGAATTGATTTATATTACATATTTGATAATTTCAGTGGTATTCAACTTCTCTGCTATGGGTATATATAAATCAATCTAAAACAACACTGTAATAATAAGCAGGTGATGTCTAAAGAAATATATTCACTATGAAATATATACTCAATATTTTATATATAATATAATTGTATATACAGGCCTTGCCATAGGCAAACAACCTCCCGAGTAGTTAATAGCTCGTGTGAAGTAAATGGTGCGAGCTTTATCGCTCGACAACAGTACTTCCAAAGTACTTGGATATCACGAAAGCCGATTGCGCAAGTCTGAAAATAGTGATATATGTTAATTTTTTTTTACAAAAGTATTGTAGAGTGTATTGCATAGATTCAGATGTTTCACTATTTATTCCTGAGCAGAACAAGCTGGGGGACGTTTAAATGGTGAACCCCAAACACCAGTGCTGAGCTGCAATTTGAATGCTGCATTTCTCAGTCTTAACTTTTGCTTGTCTGCTATGGCCGAAATATTTTTTGTCAAATATTGCACACATTTCTTTAAAACAATATTTTAATCAACCAATATTTTCATCAAAACAAAATTTCTGCCAACCAATGAATTGAGACAACAAGTAACAAATAGTTTCTCAAAAAGCATAAATTAAGAGTGGAATGAATAAGTACACATATTTTGCAGATAATTAAAACTTCTGCTGTAAGGTTAACCGCACACATTCTCATAATATTCATCAAAAATATCAACCAATTCTTACCATAACTAAATATCAGTTAGCGATATAAAGGTGAAAAAACAAATGTCTATGTTTCTTAGTAATTGTATTTAATATAGCAATGGAAAACGTAATCACAAAAAAACAAAATTACAAATCTTTTTTTAATGCTTTTTTTTTTTCATCACTTTGATATGTATGCATATTTTAGCTTTAAAACAAAATAATCTTTTTTTTAATTCATTCGTCTTTATTCATCATGGGTTTTTGTTCCAATTCTTCTGCACTGTGTAAACAACCCATACTTCTGAGAAATGGGCTGTAATTTTAAATAAAAGGATCAGCGATGGAAAGATAAACAATAGAACAACAATGGAATTTAGAACAAAACCTGCAGACGAGAATTAGCTGTTCAATCATATTCAAAATATAATTAAATGGTTTAAAACCTACTCAAAAGTTCAACTGAAATATAAATATTTATGGCGGGAAGATATTTTTCTAAATATGATTATTTATTACAAGAAAATATTTTTTTTTTACTTAATTCATTTTCATTATTAAGAATCACAGTTACTGGGATTATTTATAACTAGCATTAAATTTCTAAAAATACAGTGAATGAGGGCTAGTAAAGTGTACATCAAAATATTAAGTATATTACAAAAAGAAACAAACTAAATAGTTATATCTATTTTTTGTTATGAGGGAGTATATTGCAAAAGAATATTTGTGTTTCTTCATGCGGGTTTTAATTATAATAATTATTCCTAAAGCTGATTGTCATAAAAATGGTAGAAGATAGTAGTGAATCTACTCGTCAATGATCATTTAAATATATTAATTATTTGTAAAAATATCAAAATATATTTAATATATTTAATTTTTTTTTCAAGCATTAAATTCAAACGAGCTGTTAAACACTCAGGT
>JAUZNK010010559.1:0-41024 GCA_035046665.1 Euphysa ruthae
CTTTTACTATCACCATCACCTAAAAAGTTTACATATCGTAAATTATGTTTGTTGATTGAGCGATTAAAAATACGCTTTGCACCCTCCGTTTCCATACCACCAGCACTACCTTTTTAATTGTATCTGCAAACATGAGAATTTATCCATTGCGCATAACTGTTAGGATCAGTTTTCAGTAAATCTTTTTTTAAAAAGCATCCCTTGCACGACCGGCTCATTGGCTCAACATCCAATACTTTTCCGCTATCAAGAGATATAGCAATAAATACACCATTTAGAGATGAGAAACCTCTACGTTGCCAGGTACCATCACAAGATACACCTATATCAAGTGTTTCACTATTGCCTGTCATGTTTCGAATAGCAGATACTGCATCACACATAGTGTATTCTGCAACAGACTGAGTTATATTTGATATTATTTTTGTAAGTTTATCATAATTATTTTGTGTCATTGGTTTGGGGATATTCATTAGTGACGTAAATGTTTCAATACCTGCATGACCATGGCCTAATACGCGCATGGTATACACAGTTCGTTTGTTTATATCATAACCACCTCTCTTACTTGGCATAGATGTATGGAATTCATTTTTGTAATTACAAGTCAAACGTTGTTTTAGAGTGACCCTTAGAAAAATGAAACTTTGGGCATTTATACAATTATTTTTGGTAAGAGGGTTTTATTTCCGTATTCTACATAGATTAAAGTTTCTAAAAACAATAAAAAATTTTTTTTCATTTTTTCAAAAATTTAGGGGGGTTTATCCCTTAAGTTCATGCGAAAAGACAAAATTAAAGGAGAAAAAAAATCAATATATAAAGGTTTGCGAAAGCATGTCTAGCTTGTTGGCAAGCCAAAGTTAAAAGCGGTATATGGCAATTGATGATAGAAGAAAAATGCAACAGAATTCAACAAACAGCAAGTTTTTTTACGCTACCAGTGATTAATATAAAATAAAGCTGTAGCTAAATAGAAATAAATTCTTTGTCGAAAGCATTGAAATTGCTTTTTATTTGGTTTTGATCAATTGGAAGAACAGCTTACACACACACACACACACAAAAAAAAAAAATGATTTTATGGTATATCGCATACATAGTGAAATAAAAATATTTTTTTAAAATAAAAATTTACTTCAATTTCAATTTTTAATGAATTTAGATTTACCTTTTACTTTAAAAAAGGCGTGGGCCTTTTTTAAAGACAGGAAACTCAATATTATAGATGCTGAAGATCATCCAAATGGGTTAATGATTCTTTTGTTAACATTTAAATAAAATTCCCTGTGGACAGTATTAAAATTAATTTTGATTTCGGATTGTCTCGATTTAATTATTCTCTACTGTTCAAATATTATTAATAACGAAATGGGAAAAAGAGGAAAGTTTGCTACGAGAATGTTAGTCCGAAAAATTAAATTCATAAATTAAAGAGAGACTTTAATGAAAATGTTTTTGAGTTGATACAGTTTTAACTGGAGAAAGGAGGGAGTCGGAGTTAAAATTCTTAAATTTTCAGTTTCATTTACAAAAGAAACAAGAGATTTATTCCAATCACAGATGCATTGATAAATGAAAGAATACTTACCATACTTTTGCTTTCATAGGATGAACATAAAGTTTCCCAAAATCAAAATTTCGTGTTAAATGGTTATGAATTATTCGAGTTCCAGTAAAGAAATTCGAAGTTGAAGATGGAAGATTTTTGTTGATGAGATCGAACACGAAAAGAAGATTTGCTATTTTTATCATAGATAAAAATAAGGGAATTTATAGTTCTTTAAATTATTTCGAGGTATCAGATCTAAAGGTTTGAAAGTTTATAAATTAAAATGAAATTTTAAAAGTGTGAAAAGCTTAAAGTTTAAATTTATCATGTTTGACCAAGGTTCTTCCAAGTCATGTTGAGAAATACCTCAAACAAATTAAATTCTCAGAAATTTGAAACTGTATCAAATGTAAATTTAAAATATTTTTTGACTGTATTATCATTCTACATTCGAGTACTCTAGAATTAAACTTAAACTGAAAATGACTTCCCTTTCAAAAAAAAAACAAAGTGCAAGGATGTTACTATTTTTATATTATGCTGACCATAACAATATGGTCAGGGCAGAAACAGTAAAAACTCATAAATGCAGACAATTTCTGCATACTTTACAGAAATCGGCATTATGTTGGTAAACGAAAAGTATTTCCAGGCATTATTTAACAAAAATATTTCTATCTGATCTTATGATGTTTGAGATCTTTATAAGGTTAAGAGTTTCTTAAAACATATGACATTCAATCTTTGAAAAAATAGGAACATCTCTTCTTATTTTGTCAAAAAAGACCAATTTTGGTTTGACTTGCAAACCAACACTGGTCACAGTATTTAATGTAGTAAAAAATAATGCTTTTCCTACAAAGATATCATAAATTAATTATTAATTATGGATCACATTATCCTAAAAATTAGGTCGGCAAGGAAATGCCAATCTTGTTTTGTTTATGTCGGTGTTATGGCATTTCATTATTCCTTGCTTTTCATCTCAAAATAATCAAGCTAAATATATCTTTTATTATATTAATAAAATGCGTGGCAAAATTTCCTGAAGGGTCCACAAGGTTCAGGACCAGGCGTACTTCTTAGAGCTTTAATATCGTGTGCTATTGTTTTGAAATAAAACTGCTTTTTTTTTTTTGTTTATAGAAGCATACATCAGGTTTGTTTCATGTGTCTTGCCTGTAAGTCAATCCAAGAAATCAACAAAATATATTGATTTTGTTCTGAAAACGGGTATAGCAGCAAAGTTTTTATCCCTGAAAAGCATGAACTTATCAAAAGCATCAGTGAATCTGAGGATACTTGTGAAATTAAAAGAGTTAAAAATAATCAAGAAAATGATGATAAATTACTCAACGATTTTAGCTCAATTAAAAAAATGTACGTCCTACTTTTAAAAAGCAAGAAAAAAAATTTAATGGTTTTAGTATCAAACAGATAAAAAATGAAGTTAACTTGTACAAAAATATAAACACATTTTTGATTTGGTTTATGGAGTGAGTCACAAAGAATATTTTGAAGAAGATGGCTCAAATGTTCATTTCCGATAAGGTATACTAAAAGATACTGAAGCTGCAATCCCAATCACTATATTGGGTGAAGAACAAATTTCCAACGTTGTAAACAAAGTTCTATATACAATTAAGAATCTATGTGTAATCAAATATTGGTCTGTCGGAACAATTCAAGTCATTGTTTTGTGCACAGAAGCCAAAATTAATTTAAATAGCTTTAATAATAATTCAACGTATTTCCAAAGTATATTTTTAACGTGGGGCCAACAATTAGCTTCAAACTATTTATTTCAGAAGGTTCCCACGGGTTTGGTTCCTGTATACTTAGATCTCCCATTTGAGCTCACGGTAGGTAAAGAAAACCATTGGTTACAGGGTGGGCTCGAACCCACAAGCTCTAGGCTCGGGAGATCAATGCCTTATCCGCTCGGCCAGACGATATTTTAAATCAAACTTAATTTGTGCATGTAGTGCAGAAGCTAAGGGCATTAGCAGGTGAGAAAGAACAATCTGGCAATTTTTTGCTATTTTCTCACGAATTCTAACATAAACGTTATTCTTTAATTTTCATATTTTAGTGATCAAATGTCTGCTGTGATTAAAAAAAACGTTGTTTGATAGAAATCTCCGACAAATACGCAAAAAGTGTTTGGTATATTCTATATAGGATGGAAGAAGTTCCATTTAAACAAAGGATTGATTAAAATATGGTTTTATTTTGATATAATTTCTATGGAGACTCTACATCTGAAACTGGGTGGTGTAAATAAATTTTGTTCTTATCCACTTTCGCTAAATCAGATAAAAATGGTTTTCTAACAAGCTATGCTTATGTAAGTGATTTTTTCGTCAGTTCAAATATATAAATAAAAAAACAAAACTTTTATGGCTCTATTTGCATCATTTAAAAAGATTTAGTTTTATAATAATACATAATAACTAATTTACAATAAATAAATAATTTTCCTCTGACATTTTGTTTGGACTTCTTCGGCTATATATTGATAAATTTTCGAAGAAGTTGATCTAAGTTTAAACAAACAGGTTAAAACATATCCGCTACTAAAGAATTATAAGCAACTTTCTGCAAAAAATATTCCACTTGTACGAAATGTGATATATCAAAACATCGTTTTATTTGGACACGTTAGATTTTACAGCATAAATAATCAATATTGGAATATCAGATCATCAAATGATATCGAGATTAATAATTAAAGTCAAACCATGTATAAAAATTTTACTATGGAATTATAATATTGACACAACCAACACAGACGTACAGACGTAGATAGAGACTATATAGATGTTGACACAGGCTATATAGATTTTGACATGGACTTAACCAGTTCCATATTTTAGCCCTACTAATTTACGATATTTTTGCTCCAAAATGAAAGTGTTTGAAATTCAAAGGATGAAATACTTGAATTAAGTTTGCTGAAAATTTGAACAAATTTGAGAAGGAATTTTGACCTAAAATCCAATTCAAAAACATTTAAGAAATTCTTCACTAACTTATTTTACTGACGAAATAACTCTTTAAGCCCTTCAAAGTTTTTATGATCCTAAGTTATATATTTTAATTTTTCAAATAATGCCTTATAACTGTTTAAATCGTATTTGTTAAACTGTGGCTTTAAATTTAGTTTAAACTAGGCTTGATTTAGTTCTAATCAAACAGCGAAAAGTCTAAGGAATCTATTATAGATCCATAGCCCTTTCATTTATAGGTAAATTTTGTCCCAGGCTGCATATCATGTGAGCTGTTTATATACATGAATGATTCTTGTTTATTGTTTTAAAATAAGGAAGTTAATCCATTAGAGACTAAACTAAATCACGATTTTGTATATTCATTTTAGCTGAATTTTTGAAAAAAAGACTGAGCTTGTATTTCACAAAGATTAAAAGCTCTTTTTCGCTAGCAAATATCCAGCTGAGAAAATCGCTCCTCAAGTCATTACATATCAAGAAAAAAAAGCATTAAACAAGATCCTGAAATTTTAATTAATATCTAAGTTGTAATTTCGTTACAGCACTTAGCAGTGAATCCATAAAACTTGATAATGATCCAAAATAAATCCATTCGCTACATGATAGTATGAAAAGTCCTACAAAATTTAAACCAGAATGACAGAGAAATGGTTGAAGACTAAAACTATCTCACACCTAGAGCCTTCACTTTTGAATAATTTAACCAATATATTACTGTTAAAAAAGCAGTAATTTAAACAATATATCAAAAAACACTCCCTAAGTGAAATAAACCAGAATCTCATCTTAGATTATTATTTAACGATCAAGTAATCTTAATTTTCATGTAATTTTAAAATAAACTTCTCTTTCTCGTGGAAAAACATTGTAAACAAGCCTTACATTTATCTCGTGTTACCACTAGCCGTTGTCATGCTAAGGTTTATTTAACTTTCAGTCTTATTTAAAACAGATCATCTGCATAATCTAAATGATCTATATAAATTAGATAATTTTGTGTGACAGAGGAATACCACACTATTTGAATGAAATGTAAATATGATTTAAGGATTCTCTAAATCGATTTGAATAATCCATTTTGAACGTTGGAATTAAATAAACTGTGTCTTTTTTGGAATTTTTAAATTAGATAAAAATTCGTTAAAGAAAAAAATCGAAAATGAAAAAAAAACAAAAAAAAAAAAACGAGAAATAATATTATTAGGTTAGTTTCTCTGATTTTTAAAACCTTATGCAGGAATATCAACAATTTTTTGAGGCTTTAACGCACATTTTTTGCAACAGAGCTTTCACTCCAAAAGCACTTTTAAATAAATATAGTATATTTTGTTCTAAATTTGGTGTCACACAACTAATTAGATATCCTACAAGAGTAACATCAAACGTTCTTTCAAGATGGCACCTTTTTTTTATCATTTTATATTTTTTTGGTATAGATGCATATATTAAGAATTTGGGACACAGGTATACATACATTTGAATTTACATAAACTATCTAAATTCATACACCATCTAAATTCCGCTATAATATGTTGCCCGAAATTAGATTGTGATTTCAAGTTGACTCGAGCCACATACCTTTCCACTACGGCATCGTCGTTCTGCGCCTTTGACCACTGTGAATATATGTTGTATTTATTAATTATCATGTTTTCTTTTGTTATTTATAGATAATAATAAAAACCTTAATAATGTTATAAAAGGTCTATTCGCTATCGTCCCTATTTACTTCACTTCTGTTATTATTTTGTATCACAGATAAATCCATTCGTCTAGACAGATTTGATGGAAATCCGAATACAGCTACTTCAGCGAAGGAGTGCAAACATTGGTTAATGACATTTAAATATTTCCGTGAGTTGCTACCACAAATCGGTCTTGATTAATTACTTTTTTTGATTAGTTCTGACAAGCTACGTTACCCCCAAAGCTTACGATTTTTTTAGTGATTACTCAACTTACCAATCAATTATCTAAACACTTCACAGTAGAGATTGTGATTCTAGAGCTGTTAATGCTGAACAATAACGACAGGAATTTATAAAAGGTATGTTTATAACTGTGATTGGTCGAAGGCTATCAGACAACGCTTTCTCAAAAACCGCACTCTTAGTTACAAGATATATTTCAAAATTAGACATTTCGCATAAAAGTTTAGACTCTTACCAGTCGCGTATCGTTCAAAATTTCAATATAGCTATCAATGCTCCATCACATACCGATGACGAAGTATAATTTAACTGTGCTATACCACCCGACACAAAATCAAAGTGTTAGAACTGTGAAGATAACGCCCATTCAAGAATTAACTGTTCAGCTCGTAATTTGAATTGTAATAAATGTGGATGAAGGGTCATTTTAGTAGACGCTGTCGTTCAAGTAAAAAAATCACAACCACCAGTCAACGATTTAATACATCCAACTTTTGCATCAATTTCATCAGCCATTACACCAGAATCTTTCAAAAAATATTCCATTTAAAATGAATGGACAAAATCTTGATGCATTAATAGACAGTGGAAGCACAGACAGTTTTATTTGACCTAATGTAGTAAAAGCCCATTCGTTACCAGTATCTTCTGAATCTAGCGAAGTATCAATGATATCCATATCAAGACGTATTAAAGGATTCTGTATTGTTGATCTTATTGTTGATGGGAAGTTATATAAGAGTCAACATATAAGCATTTTGGACGACATATGTGTAGACCTCATTCTAAGTTCTGACTGTAAACCTATCATTACCAAATCAAGAAAGTACAGCCACTAAATTCGTCAATTTGCAAGTGATGAAGTCAAGCGTTTGTTGGCTGAAGGTATCATTGAGCTCAGTGAATCAACATGGCGAGCTCAGGTAGTAGTTACACACAATTCAAACCACAAGAAAGGTTTGGCGATAGATTATTCTCAAACAATTAACAAGTTTACTTTCTTAGATGGTTATCCATTGCCACGAATTGATGATACAGTAAATAGGATTGCAAAGTACAAAGTTTCTAGTGCAATTAACCACCGATTAGCAAACCACAAAGTCAGAATCAGTACCGAGGATAAAACGTTCACAGCCTTCGAAGCAGTTTCAGGTCTCTCTCAGTTCACACGAATGCTTTTTAGTGTTAGAAATGGCGTTGCCTGTTTTGAAAAGAATGATCGACCAGTTCTTTATCACAAAAAAGTTAAATGGTACGTTTGCTTACATAGATAATATTACAATTTGTGGAAAAAAATCGAGCCGTAAATGACATTAATTAATCTAAATTCCATAAAGTTTAAGTAAAATTAATCTTACTTTAAAAAAAGATAAGCGTAGTTGTTCCACTACAGCTTTAAACATTCTTTACTATGTCATTGAAAATAGTGAAGTTAGACCTGACTAAAACACTTTCGCGCCCACTTAAAGAGTAACTGTTACTTGAAACTAATAAAGCTTAAGAACGGACTGTTGTCTGTTCTCATATTATTCTCGTTGGATATGTAAGTTTTCAGATAAAACCTCACCATTAATCAAAATGAATTCTTTTCCTTTAAGCAAAGAGGCTAAATTGGAATTCACAAAACTTAAACGTAATATAGAAGATTCTGTTGTTACTCCTATCGAAAAATCATTACCTTTTCATCTCTAAACGGATTTATCAGACATAGCCATTGTCAGTGTATTTAACCAAAGTGATAAACCTGTAGCCTTTTTCTCTAGAACATTGCAAGGTACCGAAATCGGTCATCTCCCAGTTAAAAAGGAAGCTTATACTATTACAGAACCTGTTAAACATTGGAAACATTATCTGATTTCTTGTCACTTCACTTTAGTAACCGACCGAAAGTCTATCGCATATATTTTTGAAAAGAAATAACCAAGAAAGAATCATGAATATAAAACTAATCCATGACGATTGGCACTCTCTTGTTATAGTTTTGATTTTGTCTACCGTCCTGGAAGTGAAAGTATAGTACCAGATACCCTATCCAGAATACACTGTGCGTCTATAAGTACCAAAACACTCTTTGGTTTACATCCATCACTTTGTCATCCGAGTATTACAAGCATGTCAGCATTTATATAAAGACGTAACTTACGATTTTCAGTCAAAGATGTAAAAAAGATGAAAAATTCATGCTCTATTTGTAACGAATGTAAACCTCGTTTTTAGAAACTACAAAAGGGAACGCTAATTAAATCAACTCAGCCATTTGAATAGTTAAGTATTGATTTTAAAAGACCGATTCCTTCATCACCTAATAATTATATGCTAACCGTCATTGTCGAGTTTTCACTATTCCCATTCGCTTTCCTTTGCAGTAATTTAACAATCAGTACTGTTATTAAATGTCTATGTAAGCTATTCTCGTTATTCGGTATGCCTGCCTACATACACTCCAACATCGGATCCTCATTCATGAGTACTTAAAGCATTCCTCAATGATAAAGGTATCTCAACTAGTCGCTCTTATCAGTCTCAGGGGAACGTTCAAGTTTAACTTTACAATGAGATTATATGGAAACCCATTACACTTGCTTTAAAGACCCGTAATCTTCCTACGACATGCTGGGAGAAGGTATTACCGGATGCTTTACATTCAATCAGAAAACTATTTTATATCGCCACAAATACCACTCCATTTAAGCTTTTGTTTCCTATCAACGTTGTTTTACCACCGGCTGTCCAGTACCGTCATGGTTGTCAATACCGGGTCCTTTATATCTTAATTGATATATCCGCAGTTCAAAATGTGACACTCTCGTCGATAAAGTAGAACCCCTAGAAGCTAACCCGCTCATATATGTTACCCTGACGGAAGAGAATCTACAGTTTCTGTACAGCATTAAACACCACGAGGTGAGGGGGAATCTATTGGCGAACAAGAACAACCCGAGCTACAATTAGCTACTGAAATGCAACGCGAATCAGTTGTTGACGCCCCTGTTGAGTCTGAAACCTTATCTTGCGACAGTATACTTGTAGTTGCTTCTCAGCTTCAGATAAGCTGAATTTATAAAAAATCTTTCTCGATGAACAATCAATTATAACTGTCTTACATTTATAATGTGTTGGATAAATCTTCTGAGTCTACATGTCTGACGTGCACTGTGAAGCTCAGATAATACAATGTTTATGTTAATGATAGGATAATTTTTGTATTTATTAAGCATCACGTTTTCTTTTGTTATTTATAGATGATAATAAAAACTTTAAATTATTTTCTCAGTATGAGTTGAAGAAAAGCTTATACTTGGTTGTTGCGCCTGGGTAAGATATATTGGTAAAAGAGGGTATTTCAACATTAAGTGGTCAAAAAACCCCCTTGTCAAAATGCAAAATACTGTCGAACTTTTGTGACTGATATGTTGATAAAATTTTTGATTTTTCACTAATGTTTATCATGCTTTCCTTGATATTTCCTACTGTTTTTCTAAATAGCATGTGAATTCTAAAATTTAGCGCTCAATTCTCTCAATCAGAGAGCACCTTACAGTTTTTGCCAAAACTCTTGGCCAATTCCACGCTGCCACCCAGGGCATCTACTATCTAATAACAACAACAAATTACTTGAAACAACTCATGCTGGAGTTATCTTTTCTAATTAATTAAGAAAATTTGTCTATATTTTATTTACAAATTAAAATTCAGTTAGTCAGAAAAATATTTTTATGAGTATTATAAATTTATGATTAAGACAAAAAAATATGTCGAGATCTGTAAAACAAAGTCGTTTTTTAGTATCAATCGAAAACGGGCAAGACATAATAAGAAAAATCACCATTTAAGGCAGTGTTGCCTAGCGGTAACACATTTTTCGTAAACGTTGCATTGTAATGGGAAGTGTGGTGGGTTCAAATCCACTTGAGACCTAAAACAAAAAAAATTTCGTTATCGATTGAGTCGTAGCATAAAGGGGAGCTTTAAATTGAGGCACTGCCCGACTCGATGATATGGTCTTTCAAATCTTTTTCGAATTAAAAAAGTTCATAATCGAAAATTCGATAATCGGCCATAATTATTAACCATACTTGCTGCTACCATTTTAAAAATTAAAGCCCTTTCACGCCAGCATTTTAAGCTAGGTTCAATATTAATTACATTCACGACCAGTAAATGACAGGGAAAATATAATAAACACCTTTTTATAACTTGAGCCCAAATTTAGTTTTTATAATCCAAGTAATTTGGAAAATCACTGACATAAAATAACTTCACACACAAGAACAAAAACACCTGAAACATCAAAAGCTTAAGACTAGGGAAAACAAATCAAAATTCTAGCACCAAAGCTCTCTCAAGTAAGAGTTTGACGTAATATTATAGCTAGAAATTGGTAAATATTTAGAAAATGAAGTGTTATTGAAAGCTGCCTTACGAAAATACACAAAATGGGTAAGCTTTTTTAACAACTTTGGTATCAATTGAACATTGATTTATATGCTGGAAATCGGGGAGACTAGACACGAAGTTACTAATTTTAATGCATGATTGCTCTTAATATGCCTAACATTTAATCCTGCAAAAAGGTTCGTTAGACCAAGCTTTGATTAAGTATTACACTAAATTAATTAATTAGATCTAGGCACGTGATCAAATATGTCTGAAAAGGAAAAGGATCAAGATAAAATAGGTTATTACATACCAAGAAGATATATCTTATGTGCGTTGGTATTTAGTGGATTTTTAATAATGAATTGTCAGCGATCATGTTTAAGTGTAACTATAGTTGCCATGACAAGCAAAACAAGGCATTGGCATGGCGGAGAGTGGCACGCAAAGGTATATATTTTCATTCGTTATATATTTCCTGACTAACTGCTCTTAACTTAATTCGAGATTTCAAAATAATTAATGGCAAACCATTCGATTTCAATGCGTTATATTGAAACTGTCAAGCTTGGCTTTTTACAAGATATCGAGCACATTTGATTTCTTCTGAAAATCAATTCAAAAAGATTTTAAAATAAATAATTGTTTATATGGTAACATACGAGTATGATATACGAGCCAGTAACAATGAAAGAGTCAACCAGAAATTTTCAGGAATAATGATAGTTTTCAAAATTAGGAATATCAGGAGTGTTCCTAAGAGGTTTATTCAAAATAAGATGTGAATTCAAAATTATTAAATTAAAGTTATTATCAGCCAAAATAAAAAAAAAATATTCATTATTTTTAAAGCAAATTCCTTTCGGGATAACAATCCATGAAATTCTATAGGTTCTGGAGTTTTCTTGAACCTTATTGTCATCAAAAAGCCCATTAAAAATCTAATTCAAACTTGTTACTTTACTTTCGTGAATATACTATTTCGGGAAAATGATTGCGATTTCGATAGGCATAAAAAAATCTTGTCCATTTTTCAGATAATTTCTTTTCTAAGCTCTATGAATTTGAGTGACTGTAAAAATGTGAAAAATAAATTTAAAAAAAAAAAAAATAAAATAAAAACGAGCAATAACGAAAGCAATAAAGGTTTGATTACAACGAATTTTAATACAGAAAAAAAGCTAACGCTATTCCTGATATAAACTTGATAGAGATTAAACTATGAGCCGAGCTATCTTATATTACAAAACAAGTCGGTAAATATTAGAGAAAATTACGATACATCATGTACCGAAATGGATTTGCACTTTTTTTACGAATTGGATTGGGTCATGAATATCACAATGAGTAGCGTCAAAAATTTTGTATTTTTTATTTTGCGATATTTCGAAGGAGTATTTAGACTGCTTGACGTTTTGATAAAAGGTCTTTTTATTATGTTTAATGGCCTTTATGCTTTAAGTTTTGCTCATTTATGTGTACCGGTCATTTATCTGTACCGGTTATTTATGCTTCTGCCGGTTTTTTAGTATATCTAGTGTAAACAGAGGATATCCTGCATGTATCTCATAATATACATATATTTTTTTTAAATTGAATTTTTGCGATTTATAAAATGATACATCACAAAATCGACTTCATTTAGATGGGTGAGTGATAGCTATCGTTTTTAGAATGGAATAACAAAAAAAAAAAAGACTTTCATGGCAAGAATGTTGGACGAACCTTTGTTTTTCTGGATTTTTACATATTCACAAATACGATGTAAAAATCTAAAATTATCACAGCAAAAATTAGTTGTTCGCATCTGCTAACACCTTTTTAAATTGCTTCACGTTACAGTTTTGAAATGAATTTATTTCTATTTTTGAAATAAAATTTAGTGTTAACAAAACACAACAACAAATATCCTTTTGTGATTTTTCATAGAAAAAAAAGCTCTTTTTGTGTAGCTAGTACTTGATATATTCCTGCTTTTAAACAAGTTTGCTATAAATATATTAATGCGTTTTTGCGGATATTATTACATAAATATTTTAACAATTTTGAATTAAATTTCCTTTGTTGATTAAAATGAACTATACATAAGAATACATAAGAATAGTTTAGTTTTAAAGTTAACAAGTCATATTTTAAAGCCAACGATTTTTTTCGTAGATAGAATTTTACTAAAAACTGTTACCTCACTGCTGGTAACTATATATTGGCAGTCACGGTCATTTTGCTATAAAAATTGGCTCTTAATCTTGTGGTTTTGCTATCAGTTCTTGCTTCAGTGGTGGAGTCCCTAAAATTTTCGCACACCAAGGCAAATCTCATTTCAATGGTTGTTATTGTGTGAAGGTGAAAGGGGCGAAGAAGGATTTCAGAAAGATTGTTGCATTATTAATGACAGCATAGTCAAAAAAAAAAGAAAAAAAAAAATATGATTCAAAAATTTGAGATTTATGTGATTTTTTTTTTTTTTAGCTTCCAGAATTTCACTGGGACTCAGAGAAAAAAGGTAATATTTAGTATAGAGGGGTCAATTGTTAAATATTTCAAATATTAATTTATTGAAATGACTTATCTGTAAAAAAATTCCGGTATTGGGATAATAAATTTAAACTTTAAAAATAGTTATTTAATATCTTTTAAACCATTGGCACAATTTTGTAAGATCTACCAAACGGTTTTTTTATTGAAGTCTCCGAGATTTTTTAAACTATAAATAAATAATTGACTTAATTATAAAGCAAAATAACAAATAACGCTTTACCAAAACATTACATTTTCGTGGTATTAGTTAGATTTTCAGTTTGAAATAAAGCTGATGCCAAAATTAAGATTAAAAGATGTCCAAGTAGGTGTTTTCTCGATGAAAACAAACCGTTAAGATATTCTAACTTGATCTAAAAATTTTCATTTGGTTTTGAATTTTATGCTGATTCATGCATTTTTATGTCACAGGAATATACCTCGGAGCATTCTTTTACGGATATCTGATTCTGCAGATACCCAGCGGTTGGTTGTGCATGAAGCTTGGAGGTAAAACATTGTTAGGCTGGGCCATATTCACATCATCAGTTATCAACATGCTTCTGCCAGAAATTGTTAGAATTAGCGAGTATTGGTTCTTTGCAGCTAGAATAAGCCAAGGGCTTGTTCTTGTGAGTTTGTTATTTTAAATTTGTATTTATTAAACTTGTTTTGCTTTTATAAACGTAATACATCTACGAATTTAGTGCCAATGTTTAAGCCGAACTATAAAAATAGGATATAGAAGTTTATAGCTTGAAACACTTATTGTTTACATATCGAAGTTTATTTTTACATGCGTCACATATATCAAAATTAAATGCTCTTAATAGTTTATGAAAACAGAACAATACTATGCGTATTTTCATAGATGGATTTCTATACCCCCTAAGCACCAGGGGTAGATTCCAAACTGAAACTATTAAATACATAGTATAAAACAATTCCTTTGTCTGGGATTGGAGCTCAGTCGCAGTTTCTAAACCAGAAATTGGTGATCTATTATCCCCACGATAAACTTTTATTGATTTATTAGAGATTAGACACCTATCATTTTACATAAAGTACATCCAAAACTTAGTTTAGGTTTTTTGAACAAATTAGAGGATGGGTGATATGTTTTTTCTACATAAGATCACGGAGTGCGGTAAGAAAAAGCTTTGAAGTAAGATTAACAAATAAATATGTAGAGTTTTATGTTAACGAGTTTAAATGGATATTGATAAAATTATATGTTATTACCTGCCAGAAAACGTTAATATTCCTTTTTTTTAAAATTTATTTATTTAAAGATGACCACCCATATCAGGGCTCGAGCCAGAGGGTCCAAAACAAATTAAAATTGTAAAAATTTGTGGCCAAATATGTCCTTGATTCTCGTATCTTCAACTCTAAGTCGAAAAAAAAAAAATCTTTTACAATATTTACTGTTTTTATTTAAGGGCGTTGCACTGGCGTGTAATTTGTTCATATGGAGTAAATGGGCGCCGAGCAGCGAGAAGGCTTCATTAGTATCGTTTTCGGTTGCAGGTAAAATTTATTCAGTGCGACTATCTTTCCTAAATTTTATTTGTGTTAAGTAAAAAAACCTGTACGCAATTTCAATGAATGTAATATATATCTATATATTTTTTATGCGCTGTAATTTTAACTCGTTTTACAATTTCCTTCCTGATAAATGAATGGTTGGAATAAAGGGTCGGGGGATTTATTTTAGCAAAATGAAATAGGCGGGCAGAGGTGGTTGGAATGAACGGCGAGGGTGGGGGAGTGGGAGGCCATTATAAGATAAGATAAAAAGCATAAAAAAAACAAGAGTAAGAAGAAAAAAACAAAAACCCTCAAAATATTTGTTTACATAAATATTTGACAATGTTATTTTCCAGGATGCTCCCATAAAAAGTGAAAAATCAATAAGCCAGGGGGTGGGATCCTAATACGAGCAAGAGTGTTGGAAAATATTCAAAAATATGTAAGGGGGGGGTGGGGGGGGGTTGGTTGTGGGACGCTTATTCTGGAGCGAAGAGTAACTTATAAGTAATTGAAATCAAAAATGTTTTATATGAAATAATTATGAGAAATACAAGTTAATAAATGTTCTATAGGTTTGTCTGCTGGAATGTTAACTGCTTATCCAATAACTGGTTTGTTATGCCAGTATGGATTTGCAGGTGGATGGCCTTCAGCGTTTTATGTATTTGGTAAGTTAGCTGTTTATTAGTAATACTTATAGTATGATAAGTCGAATGGACACCCTTTCTAATAAATGCTCAAGAGGATTTTAAAGACTTCTTATCACCGACTTAAATATATTTTACACAAGAACGAAGGAACAAAATATTCATTAAAGTACGTAGAATTCAATTATTCCAAACAACTATATAGCTTGAATCAATTATATACCTCTAAGAAACTTTCTATTTTTAACTCGTAATTTAAACGTCTTAAATTTTTGCAAAGTCTAGTTTTGAAGCAGCAAGAAAAAATTAGACGCGTTAATGTCACTATTCTCAAATACATAGAACTTATTTGATTCAGAAGTACTATAAAATTACAAGAAAATAAAGTTTATCATATAACAATGGTAAAATACTGATGATTGCTAATTTGCAGACCATATTTTCAATCAAATAGAAATCATAGGCAAAATTATGCAAAATAGAGACAAAATTTTATTCAATCTTCTTCAAAAAATTTGTTACAAAAATTAATATAAAGACCATAAAAGAAAGGAATAGGTGTCGGAAAAATGTTTAATTTACAGACCGGATTTATGAAATTGCAGAGCAATTAAAATTATATAAAGTCATAATTTTAGTAAAATTCAGCAGAGCCCCCTTTAAAAGATAAGTTTAAATAATTATAGATAATGCTTGAAGACCATACAGATTCCTGTTGTGTCAAATGCTGACCAGATTTTACAACTGTAGACTTTCGTTTGTAAAAGTTATAATTAGAAGACTGAGTGCATTAAAATGGTAATAAAAAATAGAATTAGTTGAAATTATATGACGAAAGATTGAATAAATCCGGAATCTGGAAACATTAAAAGCTTATTTACAGATTTGAAGAAATTTCAGACCAGATTATAGATATTGCTTTAGATATTGTAGACCAGAATATATTTAGCAGTATTAAGTAAAAAAAAAAAAATGATACAGGAACAAGTTTAGAATAAAAACACATTAAGCATTATGAAAGGTCAAAAACTGAGTATTTATCTTGCAGACCATATTCTTTAAAATTCAGACCATATTAGCTAAAGTAAAGAAAAAATTAAGCATCGGATTGGAAACATAAGTGGAGATATAAAAAGTCACACAAAAAAAAACTTCTAAAACTAAAAAAAAAAAAAAAAAAAAACGCAATTAAGTTGAAATTTTAGATAAAAAAAAAAAAAAAATTGCAATATGAGCATAATTTTAGAGCCAAAAACATAATTTATAAATGAATTGCTTCTATTCCCTGTAAATCAGACAAAGTTTATATGGCATTAACAGAAGGGGAATTTAAAACCAGATATGCTAACCACAAAGCATCATTTAATTTGAAAAATAATTAAAATTTTTGTTTATGCTAAAATTTTATTTGGTAATAAAAAAATTTTACTTGTAAAATTCTTTTTAACTTGTCACATTTCACATGTTTAATTCCGTTTCCTTAATTAAGCTCTATAACACATAATATTATCATATAAAAAGGAGAGTTTCTCGTCGAAAAACGTTCATAGACCAAAAACTTCAAAACGTCTTGCATCATTAATTAATATCTTATTGCTATTAATCATGGCTATTTTTACTTATATCTTTTTGCCAAGATGATCAAATTTGAATTCACAACTTATACCAACCCGAATTATTGAATAGGGAATTATCCACAAAAATGATGGAGCGGTAAAATTGAAAAGCAAAATTTATACAATGCAAAATGTCAACTATGACGCAATGCGACACAATAACAACCTAATTAGGGAAAAAAATGATAAAAATTGTACTGACATACTTATAAAACATTTCTTTAAAATTCCTTGTATATTGTGATCTAATTTCATTAGGCAAATAATTTTGTGTTCATAAATTTGAATGATTTTTTAGCTACTTCAAGTTTTACTTTTGATACACCGAGCAGTCACTGACGATTACGTGTGGAGTTATTTAAACGGTAGAATAGTTTTCAAAGCACTCGCGATCACCAAATTTAACAAACAACTCTTTTAAAAACTAACTAAATCATGAAATGCTGCTACAGAGTACCAGAAACAAATTTTAATAACTTTAGTAGCCATTTAAATAAGATTTTTGATAGGAAAAATTTAGAAAAAAAAAACTTGTGGAAAACTCTTGGAGATCTAAATTTAAATTGCTTCACCTACGAAGAAAACCGAGAAATCAGAAACGAAGTGCAAAAGTTATAAAAAATATTTTTGAAAAATCGAGAAAAAAGCAAAACAGTCATATTACTCATCTCAAATTGAAAAATACAAAAATGATTCTAAAAAAAAACCTGTTAGGTAATGACAAAGATAATAGGGAAAATAAAAGCTAAATCTGATGACCTACCTAAAGTTTTAAAAACGGAAACATATATGAAAAAAAAGAAATAGCTACAGAACTAAACGTATTTTTACTGATATTGGAAACAAGCTTTCAAACAAAATACCAGCTGTAAATAAGTCATTTGAAAACTATTTAAGAACGAATGAAACATCTATTGAAGATTCTGAACTCACCTTCAAGGAGATTGAAATCGGATATAAATCTTTTCAGCTAAAGAAATTTTGCGGAGCTGATGACTTAGAAGTAAAAATCTCTCATTTTAAAATTTCTAAAAACTCTATAAGCAATGTTATTTTTCCAGATTCTCTAAGAATAGCTAAAGTAAGTCCCATTTTCAAATCTGGTGATATTTCTTTTCCTATATCAGTTTTACCTGTTTTTTATAAAATTCTTGAAAAACTTAACTAGGATTTACTCCTTCTTTAACGAAAATAATATATTCTTTGAAAAACAATTTGGTTTCCAAAAAATGCTTCACTTGAATATGCGATATATATGCTATAACATAAAAATGAGGTAATTAGCCATTTTGCAAAGAAAGAGATTACACTGGGAGTAACATCAGAAGCCTTTCATACTGTAAATCATACTATTCTACTTATGTACTTATGTAATTTATGAAATCCTTATGTGTACTAGCTTGCGCTAGTACACATAAGTAAAAATTGGAAACTCTCTATCGTCGTCAGAAACATGCGGTTTGTTTAAATAATTTTCAAAAACCGTTTCACTCATTTTAAACCCTTTTTTGATGCAATGAAAATATTAATATTTATGAATTAAACTTTTCTCAAATTTTTACTTTCATTTTCAAATGTAAACACAAAATATCACCAAAGATTTTTTGTTATATATTTACATAAAAACCACCAAATATACTCTCAGATGCCATTGCTTAGTAGAACCACAAGTCAGAACAAAGTTTGAAGGATTTAGTATATCATCCCGTTGGCCTCATTTGTGGAACAAAATTGTTGCTATGAAACTAAAACTTTCATAAATAGAAAAATATTGGAAAAAAATATGTTTGTTTAATTTTGTAGTAAATTTAATGAGGAACTTGAAACACAATTTAAAAATCTTTTTTTATTTTTAAGGTATTAAGGTTTTTGTCATTACACCTATTTGGAAATTTCCCTTATCGAAATCATAAAAACAAGGTAATAACTTAATAAAACCAAAACAAATTATCAACTTCCTGCCAGTTTTGCTGCTTGTTTCTAATGTTTATAAGCTGTTTGCCAAAACTACTAACAAGGCAAGAATTTGTTGTTCAAAACCATTACTACAGTTTTTTCCTCATGGTGTAATATAAGTAGATTTAAAAAGGGTTCTGACAGAGATGGCAGTGTAAAGAATAGAACCAAACGTTTTAGGAAGAGATCAAGGGTCTTTCGAGTATTAAAAAAAATTATAAAAAAACAATCCATTGTAAATACTTTAATAACTCCTGTAAGTTTAAATGTCGTGGATAATTGTGACTTAAAATCCTGCTGTAAAGAATACTTCAACATCATCATCCAAATTCGAAATCGATGCTTCATCACCAAAACAAAATAATTCTACAATATTTGGATTTAGGTTTGTGGACACTGTTGAGATTTTTGATATTTTCAAAATACTTTCTTGCCCTGAATGTTACAGGAAATACCTATCCCTTGTTTTATCTAATGTATTGAATAAACTTCAAGGACTTATTGCACTTTTGGAGCTAAAATGTACAAGTCATCTAGAAAAAGTGGAAGTGGTTTTGGTATTAAAAAAAACAATTCAGTTTAGCTACTTGACGCGTTCTTTGGGACGGTTCATCCATGCCGATATGAAAGAGTTTAAGGAACTGATGGATATGACCCCACAGATGGATATGACCCCACAAAAAAATTACGAAAAATGTGTTAGAAATATAATAAAGGCAGTAAAAGCAGTAGCTCAGTAAACTATGTCAGATGATGCTGTTGAACTGAGAAATGACAGCTAAACCGTTGTTGGTACCGGTATTTCATGCCATGTCGAGGTTTTGCCTCAAATAATGTTGTTACGGTTATATCTATCGATAATGACAAAAATCTTCATGATTGATTTTTTGTCGTAAACACCTATGATTCGTATTTGCAAAAGTTGTGATCTCAAGGAGCAAAAGAAGAAAAATAACCCTGAAGGCTATGCAGGTAGGAGAAACAGTCACATCTGTAAATATAACTGCATAGGATCTGCCAGTGGAATGGAAGATGTTGGTTAAAAACGAATTTTTGAACGTTCAATTAGAAAAAATATTTTGTGCGTTATGTTAATTACTTAGATTACGGTGACAGTAAAAGTTATTCCAAAATGAAACACAGCCGTTTTTCGTGGGAGTGAAGTATTTAGATTTGTTAGTTTCAACATAATGCGCATGCGGTTATCAAGACAGTAGCTTTATCTCTTCAACAGTGTTGGCTCATTCGGCAGAAGATACGCAAATGATCTCAACCACGATTAAATAACACCAAAAAATAGATAAAAAGGGGTTAGTTATTTTAATGGTGCATCACTATTCTTTATTTCTATTTACTCCAAATCAACGATTAAAAAATACATTTTAAATTAATTCAAACACCCGGATTACTGTTAAATGAATTGCACGTGAGTTGGAACACTTTTTAACTCATTCAGCGCCACGGTAAAACATCGAAAATACCAGGAGAGAAAAACAGTGTGAACGATAAAAACACCACTGTTAAAAAAAACATCAATATTTTGATGAAGAAATATCTAAAGTAAACGCTTTAAATATCGTTTAAGATATATCATACAAAAAAAGAATTTTGTGTGAAAAATGAGTGTAATTGTTTATAGCAAGAATAATAATTTATAATAAGAAAAACTTACCTGTTTTTTTGAATGAAATAGTTCAAAGCAGTTTTTGGATGATATACATCACGTGTTACATTTGAGTGCAGTTCTTTCTTTATCCTGGAATATTACAGACTCTACAATTTCTGCCGTCTTTATTCCAAACCACGGGATGAGATTTCTGGTTGCCAAAAGGAGTAGGTACGTTCGGTTGCTGAACAAGGTGGTGTTTATGTTCAACTGTAACAATCTTATCAGCTTCAATAAGAATTTCCTTCACCAAAATTTGCTTGAATTTCAATATTGGTACTGGGTTTGCATCAGTGTCACATGCCATGCAAAACAATGTGTAAGCGTTTACTTCACTCACCTCCAAGAATATTTATTAGAATAGGTACGACCCACTTTTCCGAAAAATTTCTGTTGAAAGCAAAGTTCACTTCCGCTGTGTACAGGTTTGAAACGGTTATATAAAAATGAGTATTGATAAAAATGTGTATGACGGAATAGAAGTTTAAAAACTTGAATGCGTCGGGCATTACCAAACATGTGACGGAGCCCGAGCCTACCCGACGATTGCAATTTGGTGCGTATGAATTTTTAACACAGGCAGAAAGGCAAATGTGCTAGTATATGAGAAACTGAACATGATACATGGGTTATATATATATATGTCAAGGTATTTTTTAATTTGGTAAGTTGCACTGGTAAAGATAGATGGGGTTACTATGAAAATCATTACACTTTAGAACATAGATAATAATATTATCTATCCAAAAATGAAAAAAATAGCGTCTTATGAATATTTACTGTTCTGCAGTTTTTTTGGACGGTCTATAAGCGCGAAAAACTATGTTTTCCCTAGCAACTGGTTACCATAGCAATAGGTAACAATTGTTTTTACCCAATATTAGTCATTTGCTATATATTTTATTATAACAAAATAATCTTTAGTTAATTTTTTGTTTTTGAAATAAATTTTTGAAGGGCTAATAATAAGGAGCGTAGACCAATAAACTTCAGCGTAAAAAATTGATGAAAAGTGAAAAAAAAAAAAAAAAGCTAAATGAAATATGTTTATATGAAGCAGGTGGTTTCCAAACAGATTTGCACTGTGTAAATGTAAAGTATTTTATATTTCAATTATTTTTAGTTAGCCTATAATATTTACTTTTTCTTATTTTGTTTCAGCTTTTTCTGAGGAAGTGTATTTTTCGTGCGCGGCCGCTCTACTTTGATGTTTGTTCGATTTGCATGAAATTTCAGGAAATTTTCTTACTAAGCTCTGTACAATGATAGTACAGATTTTTGATTTATGCTCTAGATAATTTTTTTTTCTGATTTTTGTTTGAAAAAAAAATTCAGAAACTTAGAGCGCCCTTCCTGCGAGTTGATTTTTTTAGTAGTTCCTGCTGTTATTGTATGCAGAAACCCTTTAAAATTGATATTGCAGTAAAATTACTGTAATAGATGTTACTAATAATCTTGAATTTTGGCCGGCATAAAGTCATTTTTGGCTATTTAGAGCTTTTTCCCGGTTATGATTGTAACCGGTTGACATTTTTTTTTTTTGTTGATTTTAAATATTTACCTCACATATATGTGTTATATATTACTATTTTATAGCTCTAGTACAAAAAAGTCCATTAGTGGGGGTTTCTATCTTAAAAGAAAGTTAGGAATGTATATCTCTTCCTCTTGTAATGTAAAAGTACTCTTTTAAAATTGTACGATATGTATCATAATAATATTACAGTAAAAAAAACTGCTTATTATTTCAAGCACAGTCTGGCCGAAAGCCGTTTCTCTATGATAAGACCTAAAATGGTTCCTTTTTTTACGAGTTATATCTTAATTGAAGTGTACATTATTCATGAACAATTTTAAAGGACCTTTAATATTTTATTCATTGTTTCTAATTTACTAACGATAATTTATAAACGTTTTTTTTTTGTGTATTGAAAAATTTCTTTTGATGCAGAAAATATATCACTATCACTATTAACAACTTGAAGAATTGCGTTGGCATGAAACATGTATTAATTTTTTAGTTAATGAAATTAATTTATATAACTAATACCATTTTTATTAAGGAGGCGCTGGTATCTTATGGGCGTCAATATGGTACATGTTTGTTAGCGAAAGTCCTACAAATCACCCCACGATTAGCAAAAAAGAAATTGCTATTATGGATCAATTAGAAGTCTCTAGAGCATCAAATGAGGCAAGATTTTTACTCAATAAGAAAAGAAATCCCTGGAAGTTAATTTAAAACAGTTACAATGTATGACATATAATATAATTTATCATTGGAATATGACCTTTTACATGCAACGAGTATTTTTGCCAGTTTAGATAGTTAAATCAGTTTTGGAATCGTTTCTAAACATTACGAAATATTTAGGCAAAAATTATGTTTGCTGTTTTTACTTGGACATAATTAACAACAAATGACGCTAATGGTAATTTATCATGATTTTACATAATTAAAGCTATGTTTGACTTAACCTTAAACATGTTATGGCAAAAATAATTAAAAAACGTTTGATTTCAGTCAAGACAAACAGCTTGCGCAGAAGAAAGTAACATAAAACCAACACATTCTAACAGACGTTGCAGCTTTTCGCGATTTGATTCGTATTTTTGAAATCCATATCTGACCTAACATTTTTTTCTAAGCCAGTATAAGTAACCTAAAACTATGAATTTGGTTTTTAGGAAGTTATACCATGGTGCAGCATATTCACGAGTAAAGCAGTTGTTGGTGTCATATGTGCAAATTTCTCGTTTGATTGCAGTTACTATACATTGTTAGTTACCATGCCCTTATTTCTACGTGATGTTCACAAGTTCAACGTAGCAACTGTAAGACTTCTATTATAATTGGTTTATTTCGAAAGCTTTATGCGAAGTTATAAAATATACTTAAATACTTTAGTATCGATATTGAAATTTATAAGAAGCTAGTCTTTTACTAAAGTAACAAAATTATTATATATTTTTTGCTGGCAAAATATCTTACCTGTCAATGGTTCAATTTCAGTACAACTATTTTGGTACTTTTAGATGTTTGGAAAAATTTGAACCTTAGTGACACCAAAAGACGGCTCTGAGAAATCATTAGCATTTTCCAAAAATGAACGGCTTTAAATATAAATCCTTTTTCATGGAAAAAAAATTTAGTTTCTTCAAGCGTCCTTTTTAGATCGAAAGTAAGTTAATTTCCATAAAATAGTTTCAACTGTTAATCTTTTTTAGACTGGAGTTGTATCAGCGTTACCTTGGTTATTTATGACAATTATGACACCGACCGCAGGCTTCATTTCGGACAAATTGAGCAAGTACTTTACTGCAGGCTGTGTAAGAAAAACCATGTTTAATATAGGTAAGTAAAGCCTTGGAATAAGAACAACAATCAGTTAACTTTTATACAGTCTCCATAATCTTGTATCCTTATTAAGTTTAACCACACCTTTTAAAGCGGAAAAGGGCCGAAAGACTATTGATGAAAAATCACAAACTAAAAAAAAAAAAAAAACCTTTGTTCTTAATTAATTATTCGCATGGTTAATTTTGGTAATTTTGGTAATTTTGGTAATTTTGGTAATTGCACCCTGAAAACCAATATGAAGTATGAACTTGATATCTGCACCAATTTTGGTAATTTTGGTAATTGCACCCTGAAAACCAATATGAAGTATGAACTTGATATCTGCACCAATTATGCACTTTAAATAGATCTTAGATAAAGCCAACTAAAAAGATAACCTGAAGTGGTATCAATGGACAAGCTTTATTAGCAAGCAAAACACCTTAAAACAATTATTTTGTAAATTATTTCGAAGTGAGATTTTTCCTAACAGGTATTTTACACTGGTCCTTGTTTTGAAAAAATTATCGTTAATAATATTTAACATCGCCTCAAAATCTCACGAAGTAAAGTTTTTCTGAACTGAAATTCGAAGCTGAACAACGCGTATTTTATAGGTGGTAAAATCGATAGTTATCGAGTTATAATATATATATATATATATAAAAAAAAAAAAAAAAAATCTACGAGAAAGAAGTAAAAATATATCATTGAAATTTTATCATGATTTTTTTAGAAGAGAAATTTTAAATTCCTTTATTTGCTTTCAGAACCTAGCATTAAGTATATTTTAATTAGTTGGCCTCCAACCCTTTGAAGCAGACATACTTTGACTATTTATAACTTGTATTTATATTGGAAAACGCAGCACTACATCTAGAAATACGTTGTTTTACATTGGGAGTAAGCTAAACTAAAAAGGTAGAAATACCGTGTCACTAATGCAATTAATAAATATAAATTATAAATATACGATTAAAAAAATGAAGGTTTATTAGACAAAAATGTAATTAGGACCAAATAACACACACAAAAAAAAGAAAAACAGTATTCCATAACGATATGAAAGATTTAAATGTTGATCTTTTGGACAGCAACAATAATTATGTTCTTGAGTACAGAGCTGTCACTTCTAATGACCTTTTTAATAAATAAAGAAAAATTATTTCCATGTTTGGTTTAGCCCAACTAGTTCGGAATCCCACATCCTCAAAAATACTTCAGACAAAATTACCTAGCATAGATCTCTTGAAATTTCTCTTTAAAATCATCAGCTTGACCAAAAGGATTTTGAAAAGGATTATCACACCGGATTGATACTTTTTATTTTCCAAAAAGCCTTTGACACAATAGATCACACCATTCTGCTTGAGAAATTAAAGTGCGTGCATTTTTCAAAACATTTATGTTTTTTTGGTTCAAACCTTTTCTCTCAAATAGAAAAGTTAAGGTGAAAATCGATAAAGAATTTCCCAATGAGCAAACAGTGAAATGTGGGGTCCGTCTTTTGCAGGGTTGAAACAGCAGTAGGACGTTTGACTACGGAACGAAAGTTCATGAGTTCGACTTTCACCTCTGGTGGAATTTCACTTTTAATGTTTTTTCTGAGTTTCTGAGAAAATCTCATTGCGTAATGCAACACTAGCTCATTTTTTGTTGAGCAAATTTCGTAGGCGCAAGTTATAGTTTTAAGTACTCCAAGACCCGCCACGTCGGCCGTTTTGGAAATATTGCCTAGGCAATTTGTTGGTTCACGGCGTTATATATAACATTCTCTCTCCTCTGGGATCAGTCTTTGGGCCTTTCTTGTTTTTGCTCTATGATAATGACATGAAAGAACAAATAGAATGTGAACTTACTATGTAAAGGACTTTGCAAGTGGTTTGTTGATAACAAACTAAGCGTGCAGTTTGGAAATAAGACTAAATGCATTCTTTTTTTATCAACAATGAAAGTTAAAAAAAAAAAAAAAAAAAAAAAACAGATCCATTGAATTTAAATTATACAGGCGAAGCAATTAAATACCATGCGTATTTTGCTTAAATTTGGATAACCATGCACAGATAAGTACTGAACAGTATAGAGCAATAAACTTGTTCTCTGTTGATATGATGGTGAGTCAGTGTGTTGTTGCACATGAATTTTAAATTCTAATTTAAACTTTTTTGAAATGAAATCCGCAGCACTTGACACTCTTTTTCACGTCGTATCATCTAAAACTAACAACTGGAACTAACCGCATTGCCCAGCAGTTATATTTGGTGCTAATACAACAGCGATAAAGCAAATAAAAACAACAAGCCAGGTCTTGACCCTCCTTTCGAGGCTGTGTATAAAATCAGACCTGTCTTCGAGGAGTTCACTAAAAATGAGCTTCAACAAAACAAACAAACATACAATATGTGATACCCTATATAAATAATAATATTGGTATAATTAAATGTTTAATAACTATAAAACTGCAACATTTTTCACGCTAATGCAATTATTAAAGTAATTAATGATGTAAGACGTTTTAGTTTTTCTTATTTATGTGTGTATATACACATAAACTCCTACATATATTCTAACCTCACCAAATTGCAAATGCATGCCTTTTTTAAATTTCTAAGATATAAGGTTGATGTCGCAGCAAAATATCTGTGAAAGAAAGTCTGGTAAATTTGGTACCGATAGGGATAAAGCATTGATTTCAGAGAATCATTTCTCAACAATTACGTTGTTATTATAGGAGCTGTTGGATCCGGTCTGTTTCTCATAATCTCAGGCTATGTGGAAACATCAGAAATGACCATCGCTATGCTTTGCGCAGGCGTTGCTTTCTTTGGATTCGGCTTTTCTGGATTTATGGTAAATCCGATGGATATAGCACCGAAATATGCTGGCATAATTATTGGGGTTTCAAATACAATATCAACGATACCTGGATTTGCTGGACCAGTCCTAGTTGGAATTTTAACAAAACATGGAGTAAGTTTAAGATTTCACAACCTGGTAACAAAAATATATTTTTTATAAAAAATGTCTGATGAATATCTAATAACTTATTACCTTTGATTGGATAGAATTGCAATAGACTTGAGAAATTTTTTCATGCTATCATTCAAAAAAATAAAAAATCTTTAGAAATTTGATACAGTATAGAAAAAAATTTTGATAATATCATATTTATGGAGGTTTAAAAAATCCCACCAGTAATACACTTTAAACATGATTATTGCAAGTCAGAAATATTAACGTAATACATTTATCTTATATTTCTAGACTAATAGAGAATGGTTGGAGGTATTCTATTGTCTAGCAGGTATCTGTATCATTGGTGGAATCATTTTCATCCTTCTAGGTTCAGGAAATATACAACCTTGGTCACAATACGATATGGTTGCAGAAACTGCCCAAGAAGAAGAAGAGACTTTTGAATTACAAACAAAAACTCAGAATGAAGATACCAGCTTAAAAATGAACGATAAAGATGCCATTTAAACTTACCAAGATCTATGACTATGAATGGCTAGAAATTTAACAAGACAAGAGAGAATTAAAAGCAGTAGAGTCAATTTTTCGACACCCATCCTTATGCAAAAGGTTAAATTCACTACAAGTAAATGTTATCTAATCAACATAAATAAAGCTTGACTAAGCTAAAAGAACGCAATAATAACACATTGCATACTATCATAACACTTACAGTAGGATAGGGTATAATCGATTGAGAGACCCAGGAGGTAAGGGTGATAGAAAAAAGAAAAACGTTATTCCTCGCAAGAGAATTTTTCTCACATGAAAAGCCTTTTCAGAAAAAAGTATCTTTTACGCGTTTTTTCTTTTTTTTGTTCTCATCATTTAAACTTTTTAGGCAAAAGTTGCTTAATTATTATTGAAGACATAATTTACAAAATGATTTTCAACATGATCGAGAATGGCTGTTCTTATTACAAAATACTCGCTGGCTGAGTAATTAAAACAATATATTTTATACAGATATTTATATTTGAAATATTTTCTATAACAGATTAAAACAAACATGTTTCACGTCAATATTTCTTGTAAAATGATGGAAATTCGCTGTATATCTCGAATGCATGTATTTTTTAATTCTTTCATTTTATTTGCTAGAAGTTGGAAACATTTGACTCTATTACTATCTGTCAGATACCGGGTACTCTCTTGTTCATACATCGAAAACTGTAACTTCTTAATTTTTACCTTTAAAGCGCTCAAAATAATAATGAAATTTTCTCAGTTAGATTTAAAGGAAATTTTTCAAATCACCTCAATTGGTACAAAGTTTTCTTAAAGAAGGCTAATATTTAAAATCTTCATTGTTATACCAACGATTTTACTGTTTATGATGATCAATTCATAAAAGCAATATAAATTATGAAAAATGCCGTAGATCTTAAGCATTTTTTGGGAGAAAAAAAAAGAAGCGATTTAAGTAAAGGTATAAAATTGTTATTATGAGATTGCGCGCAAAATTAAAAGCAAGATTTTTACCTCTCAAATTTGTGAAAGGTGCATTAAAAAGGTGCGTTGATCATTAAACAGTCAAAATTTAACGCTATCCGGAGTTTCATACAGTGATTCATTTAGCAGTTTGTCGAAGTCATATTATCAACGACGACCGAGTGTTGTTTTTTTTCCTAAATTTTCGAAAGAGCGTCCCACATTTATTAGCAGATATACGAGACACAGTTTTCAAAAGTTTGACAGGAGTTATGTTCCATTACTTATTTCAAATAAAACAAAATTTTTTTTTAATATCTGCAATAATTCAAATAAGTTTTGTTATTAAATTTAAAAAATGAAAATCCGCTAAATAAAGATGGAGTTTAACATCATTCATTAAATTATATCTAAAAAACTTCTCTTTCTTGTTCGCCCATAACTGTTTTCAAAATAACTTATAAGAGCATATTTTCGACAAATTGATTACGTAATATTAGAATGCCACATTCTTTCTGAGTCACACGAAGATGCCCAAATTTGATAAGATACGTATCATTTTCCACACAAAGGCATCATTTGAACTGTTCGATCGAAAATTTTAAACATTTTCACTGTTCTTGACACATCAGTAATATCAACGCTTTTCAAAAATTTTCCCGAGAGATTTACAAAGGTTGGAAAGTCGCGTGTGACTTGTTTTAAATCAGCTGCTAATGGATTGAGCATAAGCGTGCAAAGAAAATTTGAGTTTTTCTACTTCCTTTGTCATTCCCAACTTTATTGAAATAAGAAAGTGTCCTAGAAACAGAATAAAACTCTTTCACTTATTCTACATAACTTTTAAAATACGTAATTTTAGCAAAATAAAAAATATATATATAACATGTAATTTTACCACTCAGGGAGAAGAAAAAAAAAAATCGCAAATTTAATCTTTTACCTAAAAATTATAAATTAAATTTATTTGTTACCATGATTATTTTCAGACAAAACAAGGTTCTCGCCAAAATTTTAGGAACGCTAAAGGTTCAATTTCTCGTTAAAACGAATTTTAAGTACTGCTGTTTGTAATGCGGAATAGGTTTTATTTAAGATTAAGTTCATTTATTTTAGTTTGAATAGGAACTAAAATTTAATTTCTGAAGATTGTAAGTCTAAAAACAAATCTAACGTTTGCCTTTCTTGCAGTATAAAAACCTTTATTTCAGAACACATGTGTTTTACGAGTTTGAATATTTTGTTAATATTCAAAAAGTCTATATTATAAGGTCGGCCGGAAAAACCTCTGGGAAAAAATCCACCCAGAGAAAGATACCCTCTCTAGGAAAAAGCCAATGGGAAAATTACTCTTTTGGAAATATACCCCCGCCTCCCGAAAATAAAAACAGCATTCTGATTTTTCAGTCATTTTATATCACCTACGCGGGAAACTAGAAAAAATATAATCAAATAAGAATCAAACTCGCAGCTGCATTAAAAAAAAAAAAAAAAAACAAAAACACATGGCAACAGAAAAAAAATTAATTTGTTTAGAAATACTATTAATTGAAAAAGGTGTCTAAAAGCATCAAACTCGCCGCTTCTGACGCCCAAGTTAACTTTTCGTTAGTCAATAACTAACAAAACAGGAAGAAGTTACGCTGTTTGTCGCAGCACTAGTACTTGAAAATGGTGTTCATAAATTCGCAGAAAAGAATCCGAAAAATCATCCATAACGGGTTTATCTATATTTTTCAAAAAAGCCTAGCAAAAGTTGACAATGGCGATCAAGTTGCTGGGGGAAGATAACGTGCAAACTCATCCTGCATCTTCTACAAAAGTTAAAGTTTCGAAGTTAAAATGTAACACGTAACAAGTAAGAAACCCGATGTTACCAATGCAAAATGTAACACGTAACAAGTAAGAAACCCGATATTACCAATGCAAAATATATTAGCAGATGAACTTCATCGTGCCTCAACCATTACCATTACAATACCAACAAACAACAAAGGAAGAGAGATCTTTACAGTTTGACAATGGAGTTGATTTGAATAGGATTTTGATTTTTTCTAGCTGGCGACTGGTTTAACGATGAAATTTTTAAAGTCTGTAAAGATCTTTTACCAGTTTTAAAGCATTCACGATAGGTATAATGGTCGAATTATTGCATGCATTTGCTTTGTTTCAAAATAAAACCAGAGCAGCAAATGAACGATTTTTTACAGGAGTATCCAACCAATTAATATAAAACAGAGCTCTATCGACCAATATGTTTGATTTTTAACTGACAGCCATTAATGCAGCGATAGCAACCTTCCCCAAGATAAATGCCAGTGATTGTTTTCATAAATTCATAAAGAATTACAAGCTGTTGCTCTACCTAGCAGCAGGTCATAAACCCGCTGAAAAGCGCCGGTATTTAGATAATAACAGAAAAATCACTGATTTCGTTGACGAATACACTAATCAAGAGCGATATCAATATCTCCAACGGATAACACACAATATCGGCTATTAAAAATTTAACATACACCTTTTCATTCTATTAAAAAACAACTAACCATAGACTTTTTTATGTGTTTTCTCAAAGAAACCCAAGAAGTTTTCTTTGAGAACTTATATTGCCCAAGCGGATTATTAAAATAATTTAAAAACAAAAAACAACACAGAATGAATACACCAGATTTGGTTATTTAAATACCTTTAAGACTTCAAGTTGGTCATCTGTGATTTCACTCATTTCATCCTTTTGTGCTATCTAAAAAACGCTGAAACACAATGATGCGGCTCTTTATCAACCATTACTGAGCGAAAGTAAATAAATCACGAAAAAGGGTGAAAAATGAGCTAAAAAGAAAAGGGATTATCATTAGATAGAGTAATCCCGTATCAACTCAACAAATATTTTTAACTTTTTTAACCATACATCTTCAATTTTGTTTATTTTTGGACTATTGAAAGAACCTAGTGAGATAGTACATCTGACAAAATTTAAACCCCCAATTCCAAGCGCAACTCAGACTATCGCAATTTTAGTTATTTAATGAAACTATAAGTCTTATTAGTGGTCGAAAAATAAAAAAATATGTATTTTTAATCTCATTGCTATGGGGAATCTAAATTTAGGACTTAGAACTTCATAAAACATGTTTTAATTTTATTTACAAAATTTGAATTTTTATTGAAGTTTTGGCATTGATGAATTTTATCAAATAAAACATCATTAGCATGAAAATCAGAATTGTCATACGAACTGTTTAATACACCGATAAACAGGATCAGAATATACGATAATGAATAAACTTTCTAATCAGTGACAAAGGGAGGGGGTGATTGATGACTGCTGTAAGCTAAAAATTTTGGGAGATCCTTTTCAAAATCTTGTCACGGTCAGTGTCATCGAGTAAACACCCGTTTCCTTTAGTTTTTCTAGGATTGGAGGTATTTACAAGAAAAAAGTCAATAAGTTAAAGATACAGTTACAATCCAATCAATTTTATGTTACAACTAGTTTGATCGTTCCAAAATAGATCTGGTCTGGATTATTAAGAGAGTATTGACAGACGGTACCAGAATTTGGAGGCGCAATAACAACTATAAAATGATTAACAAATATAATGTATTTTTCCTGAAAATGTGGCAAATGGAAAGATGGTGCAGATCCATGAGGGTGCATAAATCTAACATTGAGGTCTCCCTTTGTATCTTTCAAGTTTTCAATTATTTCTATTCACACCATTCATTGTCATAAATATAAGCGGCATATTGATTTGGAGAAATATCACTTGTCTATTTTTGTATTGTCCAGCACATCCATCTGAAAAATATCCTATTTTTTTAATTTGGGGCCTTTCAGCTTTAATCCACTATCCACTACATCTTGTACGGCATGAACCAAATCGATATCATGTTTCAAATCATCAGATATTACACAAAATGATTTATGGTTTACTTCATTATCATTCTTGTAGCAAAGAACAGCTGGTTGTAAAGTACATTTGAGGTTGTTCCAATGAAAACTCTGCACCTTACCTGAACTACGCAGCTGCAATTTTCAGCAAAATCACCTAATGATATGACGACTGCCTGATTGTCATTATTATCTTTTCTCTATTGAAGATATCCAGCTTGTGATTTAGAGATAAAAGAATGAGTAGGGAGTTTCTGTAATGAATTACAAATAGTTCCTATATATTCTTGAATCTGGGTGGTCATTGTGTTTAGCGAAGTGCGATAGGTGTTTATCCACCATTATTTATACGATATCGCACAATTCTTGTACTCAACAAAAATCTCATGTAAATGATTGATCAGAGAATCTTCTTTGGGACAGATAGAACATCGATGAATCATGTATTCCTCAAAATCAGTAGCACATATCAAGTACTTAATTCTAGAAAAACTAAAGAAAATTAGCGTTTACTTGATGACACTTATTTTGGAAAGGATCACCCACAGTTTTTAACTTACGTCAGTCATCAATCAACCCCTCCCTTTGTCATTCATTAGAAAGTTTATTAATTATCGTATATTCTGGTCCTGTTTATTGTTGATTTAAACAGTTTGTGTAACAAATCTGATTTTCATGCTCAACACTTTATTTATGAATTTTATTTGGTAAAATGTTAGAATTTAATAAAAAATCGCTCCTAACCTTTTTTCTATATGCATCTAGGAATAGTCGCAAATAAATACATGCTTATATTATGTTAAATATGCCAGGTATCTCTTAAGAGGTTAATTTACATTTTATAGCTTTCAATTTAGTTCTAGTATCTTGTTTTTTAAATCTTTTCTTGATTTTTTTCTTTGTGAAAAGCATTTTACAATAATTTTGTCACAAATTTTATCAGCTAGTACGTATATCTAAATAGCTATCACAACCAATAAAAAAACTTTATAAAAAACAAGTAAAACACATGAGGATGTAATGGTTACATAAATAAAAACTTTAATATATGATTTAATATATTAAATATTTAATTTAAACGTACTTAGTTTTTCATCAGAAAAGTAAGATTTTGCCTCCCATAAAAAACTTTTCATTAAGGGTGCATTGCTAGTGAACAAAAATTTTCGGTACATGTAAAATATAGATCAGATGACGCCATTTATAGTCACTTTTTAACTCATACAACTTAAAGCTGCCGATATGAAACAATTTTCAGAAATATTACTTTTAACATATTTAAAAAAAAAAATAAAATAAAAAAATACGATATCGTTGGAAATACGTCTTTGCTGGTCCAAACCAAACCAAAAATTAATTCTTTGTGAAAATAATTTACATATTTGGGCCCAATAACAAACAGCGAGTTTTGTCAAGTGACAATAAGATTTCTCAACATAGATTCTACGAATATTACTGAACTCTTATTTGGAAGCTGATAAAGTTCTATGGGTTCACATACGTCAGTTCACCCCTGATTAACATTCTTTCTTAGTAACTATTGAGTTTAGATCATAAGAATTTGTTATGCCAAGTGACTAGGTCATAACTGTAAAAAAAAGACGCTTTTAGCTCTTGTTTCTGTGCACAAATACGGTAATTTTAAGTCTAAAAGCAAATTTCAAAAACTAAAATAGTGAACTCACAGGACACAGTCAGCTTCACCAGAAGTCCAAAGGGAATCTTAATAAACAAGGGGGGGGGGGGTGAGGAATAATGGGTTTTATCCTCCCGGCGCCTGCCAATTGGTAATTGTAAATCTGCACGTAATTGTAAATCACCCAAGGACAGTTTTGTATAGATATATAATTGTATAGTTGTATAGGCTGTTGTATAGCTGTACAGTTATAGCTGGAAGGCGAACAGTATTATTATTATTATCTGTCTTGATTACTTATTTAATTCATAACTTTGTGGACATCACAGGAGGAGTGGACAGCCTTCTCGTCTATATTGGCATCATCAAGAATACGAACGTAGGAGGTTTCCAAGTCCTGCTCCTGCAAACCATTCCACTAGGCAACGCCAGTCCTGGTGACATAATAGAATGGAGGGCTAGCGGACCTGACTACCAATTGAACATACGCTCATTCCAATCAATGGAAGTAGATGTTAGAGACATACACGGCGATAGCACAGATTTCAACCAATAAAACCTAAGTATTTGAATCGGTATTCACAAAATGAAATGAGAGTCCCAGTAAAGCTTACTACTAATACGAAAAGCCGCCACTCTCTTAATCACTATTAGGAGCAGGAAGAGCATTACCACATTATTGTGCAAGGAGGCACAGACTTCATTGGAAATCTTTGGGGTGGAATTAAGCTTATGGCAGTGCCTTAAATAAAAAGCATTGCTAATGGCTCAACAAGCCGTTTCAGCAACTTTTACCACAAAGAGACTCAAAACCTGGGCAACCCCAGCCCTCTACTAAACTACCTTCTCAAAGCACAGGTTAACAAGGTCGCAGTTGAGACCTGTGGCTCACCAATATTGACATTCAAAGTCTGGAAAGTCCATGGAGTCGTCAAACTGATCTACTCTTGTGTCGGTGATTAAATGATAGGCATGTGATTCGAATGTTCTATTTATAATACCCATGACTATCATCCATTCGGTCGATGTTGAAATCTATCCATGACATTTCGTATAACCTTGTAGCAAGAGGTTGATGTTGTACAAACTTTTTGTCTGCCTCGTCAAGCAATTCCATGGCATTGTTGACAGTGAGCTTTGGCTTCTGTGAGTCTTTGGCTTCTGTGTATTTTTTTACGCCCCTTCTGTTTGTCTTCGATCACATAGCGCTTCAAAGGGACAACAGGACCCTGGATAACGCCTGGAAGTAAGACCCTCACAATTTGACTCATCATTCTCAAACTCGAAACTACCGTGTAAACAGCATGACTTATCTAACTGGTAAGGCTATGGTCTACCATAGTCAACTGGCCTGGAGGCTGCAATGTTTTTCTTTGGACATGATGCACGGCCCCCAAACTACATATTTTCACTTGAGTGGGAGCCCTCTCTCGTTTATCTGTAGAGGCACTTGGACAATCGCTCCTTTGTATGTCTTAACTGTTTGGTGACTTCCAGGTATGGCCACCGGCTGACCCTGTCTTCTGTAACGGTGGGCGATGCTGTTTTCTGGATCAAAGTGTATCTTTGCCAGTAGTTCAGGGTGATTGGCTTTTTGATGCCAAAATAGGTTAGTCTAGACCTTTTAACTTAGGAATTTTGTGGAACACACTTAAATGTCATCCAGTGTAGTGCATTGCAAAGCTTGCTTGAATGCCACCCTGTGAAATGGCTACAGAAAAGATTCATCTGAACACGGTCTGACTAGCGCTGACGTTGGCCCTTTTTGGCAGATTCTGTTGGCTGAGCAAACTGACCATGGCTCTCCACACACTTCGCAGAGGCATTAATAATCTTTGTTGAACTGGCGGATATTTGGCCCACCCCACTCCTCCAGCATTTCTTGTGGGCTTTTCTTATCGCCCCATGTGAGAATCTGCCTATGATCCCCAAAAAAAATTACTTGACAAGCTCAGCAGTTTAGGTAGTCAAGTATGTTCATAAGAGTCTTTGTTGGGTCACTATAACCTCAGTAAAAGTGTCGAGTTGATGACCAAGGAAAATAGTGTCCCTAGGTCACCAACTAGGTAATGATGGATGGTTTGAGTTTGATGCGATTCCAAGACAAGACAAGGGGTTACCTCGGTGTCACCCTGCCAGGTTGTTTTCTGGAGTAAACACAAACAGTTTACTCCCAAAGGTTTGCACGACCCACTCTGTCTTACAACTTCTACCCTGACCATTCAAATACATACACCTTGCAGTAGCAGCCATGAGACTAGAAGAAAGCGAGGCGGCCTGACTTACTTGCAACTCAAGTTGCCCAACAGGTAGATTGACCAAACTGCAGCCTCAGCATACCACTCATAACTGGGTTGCTTGTGCTGACATTGTCCATACATGGTAAAGTCATCAACAAGTACGTCTTTGACCTCGCTGGGAAAGTAATTAGTGTAGATGTAAAGTAAGTACTTAGTGGTAGGACGTTTGACTCTGGAGCGAAAGGTTACGAGTTCGACTCCCACCTCTGGCAGAAATTTATTTCCATGTTATCTGAGCAAAACTCATTGCGTAATGCAACGCCAGCTCAAATTGGTCGGGTTGTTTGGTTGAGCGAATTTCGTAGACGCAAATGGGCATTCTAAGTACTCCAAAACATGCCATGTGGGCCCATCTGGAAATATTGTCTCGGCAATTTGTTGGTTCCCCACGTTAAATATAACATTTTCATTCTCATTCATCTGTGCAAATCAGTAGGATGTTTTCTTGGGGGAAACATCTCAGCATCCTTTGGAGCACAACACTGGCGTATGCAAGGATTCGTATTTGAAACCACTTAGCCTTTGTTTTACTGTCCTTATACTTTTTGTTGGCTTTCTCAAAGTTCAAGAGGCGATCTGTTCCTCATAGAGCTTTGCAGAGGTAAGCAGCTTCATTGTGGTCATGGAATATAATACTTGACTCGTCACCATGCCTAGCGCATTTTCCAACAAACAGGACAACCAAGAGTCTGAGTGGAAATTTGATATTGATTTTGGTGTTAATGCTATAAACAACCTTGAGCCATTACTTTTATCATATCCCCAGAGTCAAGTATGTATCTGAACTCTGGATCTAGCCCTGGTTTTCATGCATATGCTCTCCCATGCGACTGTTGTTATACGGGTGGGTGTTTGGATCAAACACCCTAGTAGAGAGCTGTATTACACCAGTTAGGGTGAGGACGTCGCTAAGGAGCACACATTCTACTTCGCTTGACACATCATGCTTGTCGGGAACCCATACTCACACACAAGGTTCATTGCACTACCAACATCTCCCATGGAAGAATCTTTGCATGCTAGATAGGCTGTGCACATATACAAATGGTGATGTTTGCATGTTTCTGCTGTGGTGTCTTGGCTGTTTCATACAAAACTTGACCTGAGCCGACTTCCAAAAGCCTCTGTATTTCATAGGGGTCGGCCTTACATCTTCACTATCGAGCAACTTACTGAAACGATAAGCGGAAGCACTGCCCATAGAGTAAGTGGCTTTGTGGTATTCAACTTCTAGTTCTTCCAGAGTGTCATGCCAAGGGTCTGAGTGTTAACCTCCTTAATCCTGGGCCACACACCCCAGATTAAAACCATGTTTGGCAAGCGCCGGGAAGGCCTAAGGCCCTTCCATATCAAAAAGATAAACCCCCTTATTCCCCCAATAATTATAATCATTTCAAAAAGGTGAATAATTAAAGAGCCATTATGAATTAGAACTATCTTGAAAAGATTTTTAAAAAGAACTGTTTCTCACTAACACAAGAGGTAACAAGAAGACTCACAAATTAAAGGTTCTTTCAAATTAACCAATAAAGAGTATTTAGCCTGAGTGGGTTTGTTAAGTCATGTACAGTAAATGCAAAATTTATGAGTATTTTCTTAACATTAATAGGGAGAAGAACTAAGAATTTAAAATTCAAATTACCTTAGATGTTAGATTATCAAAATTTGTGAATTTATCCCTATTTTGAACAGGGACCATTCATGAAAATTAAAAGAAGTAAAATCTCAAAGACCTATGATTTTCAAAATAAATTAAACCTATCGGCTAATACTAAACACAAGGTCAACTTTCTCTAAAAAAACAAGCGATTCTTGCAAAATTTAAGTAATGCATATCTTCAACACATGCGCAATTAAAATTTTTTTAGGATTCCGCGAAATTTAACAAACATGAGGTAGCATAACTTAAGCACAAAATAAGAATTAATTCCAAAAGTGATGTGTATATATAAGCCAAAGTTGCAAAAATGACTATGAACTTTTAATGTGCTAAGGTTGTGTAAAATATTCAGAAAATTACTATAGAAATATAGCAAAATACCTTTGGTTTGGATTCATGCTGGCACTTGCAACCAGTTAATTGTTTAGACTGATCATTTTTTTCTTTCTCAATTATTTCCTTTTCCTTTACCAGAAGTTCCTGGGCCCATTTTATATCTTCATCATAGATCTAAAATTAAAATGATTGTCAATTTAGTACCCAATGAATATTGTGACAAGAAAAGATGCCCATTGTGCATCAATTTTGACTTAAATTTTTTCCTTGTGAAGACATAAACTTGATCTGTAAAACTTGTTTGAAAAGTTAAAACAAGCTCAAATGGACAACCTAAAAGCTAGAGGATAAAAATGCCACTCCTTTTTTTTAATTTTCAAATTCAAAAACTTCCAATATAACCTAAAGTGACGTATCCAGTGGAATTTTAATACTGCAAGTGCCGTATCAGCACCCAAACTCTAGCTCCAAAAAAAATTGTTTGAAAATTGAAAAAATGTACTGTCAAAGATCTATTCTAACATTAACAGGGCTGTAAATAAGAGTCTATGAACGGTCAATGTCCAATAGGGTTAGTGAATTGTCCGTTTCAAATCGTTTTCTCTCAGACGAGAAAACTAAAAACAAAAAAAAAAATAATAAACTTGCAAAAGCAATACTTGCATTTTTAAAAATAAAGACGTTACCAAAAAATGAATAAACAATTTATTATGTCTACGATTTACTTTGGTTCTTAACAACTACAAAGTTTATTTCAATTTAATTTATTTCCCATCAATCTTTGATCCAGATTAAAGTTTCCCATAAGCAAAGTGCAATATTGTGTCAGTAAGTAATCCAAACTCATTATTTAAATTTGCTATGCAGTTGAAAAGAGGGGTATTATACGTATCCAAAATATATTCTAACATCCTGAAAAGTGTCACCATTTGGGACCTGAGTTAAGGTCGATAAATTTTTATAAGGAAAAACATTACAGAATCACCAAAACTTCTTTTTTATTAAATAATATTTTCAAACACAAAACAAAATTTTGGCATAATTTAAAAATAACTTCTTTAGTAATATCGAAAACTGTAATTTGTTGTCCAAATTGATAAACTTTGGGCTCAAGCAAACGTAACGAGAATTTTTGGTAGGTGGAATAAAAAATTTTTATGGCCTTACTTACATTTAGTTTTTAGTTTTTTTTGAAAGATTATTTCAGATTTCAATTTGTTCATTACTGATGAACAAATACATAAGATTTTCAAACACAAACAAAAAAATATTTTAAAATAAAATTTTTTGACCAAACTTGACAGGTTTTGGACCCAGGCCCAAGGAATGAGAATTTTCGGCAGGCAAAAGATGCTCTGAGTAAATAAGTAAGTATTTATTCAGTGTCAATAAAAATACAACAAAATAAATGTTAAAAATTTAAATATAATACAACATTGTAAAAAACGGGCAGAGATAAGCACAAAATTTAATTTTGCAAGGTAATGTTTCTTCACATTGTTTGAAAGCATTAATATTGTTACTAGCTTTTGTGTATACTCTTAAATTGTTCCATATCGAAAGACCCATATCAGAAATAGTGTTTTAACCTTGGTTAGTTTTTCTGAAAGGCTGATCAAGTTTTTTGTAAGAATTTCAAGCTATAATTTACACTAGTTTTGAAGACCTCAGATATGTATTCAGGGGAATTTCTATTAACGAACTTAAAGGCACTTGCACTTATGCATTGTTCAAATCTGTCGTTTATATTAAGCCAAATCTTTTGGTCAAAGTGATCAATTATTAAATGCTCTCTACTTCCCAATAGAAGACAGTACCTAATACATTTATTTTGCACAGTTTGAAGTTTTGTTTTTAAAGTTTTATTAATATTGGCATACCAAGAAGAGTATGTGTAGTCAAATCTATGGTGATTCATGAAAAATAAAAACAAAAATCAAAAACTAATAATCGGATTTCAAAAAAAATTTTTTAATTGTTGTTTTAAGGCTTGAAAGGACCAATGACATTAAAAAGTTTGCCAGATATATGGGTGAAAGAATTCACTGTTTTTTCCTTTAAGGTATCACAGAGGGTTTTTTTTTTTTTTTTTTTTGCAAATATGCTATTCGTTTTAGTAAATAAAAAGTTATTGAGAAAAAAAGTTTAAAAACATTTTTTACCCCTTTTTTAAACTTTTTCTGTTTTTCTGTAATCTACTTTACATTCACCACAAATATTACATTGTATTTTAAAAGTACCTTTAATCATGTTTATCATGTTAAGAATATACTTTCGTTAGCTTACCTCTAATGCACAATAAACAGAAACTAATAATGTTCAGCATATTAAAGGAAATCAATATTTGCTAACAAGAGATAATTTCTTTAAAAAATAATAGGGAGGTTTGTTCCAAGAGCTCCAACAAATTGTGTTTTTTTTTTGGTTCTCTTTGAAAATTTAGACAACTTTTAAAAGAAAGCATGCTCTTTAAAATTGTATACGGAACTTCTCTGTAGATGCCTTAAAAGCAAAATAAGTTAAGTGAAAGAGTAAAACTTTTTATAACCATGCAGAGGCATAAATTAGAACTATGCCCCAATGAATCTTTTATAAAAAATTTCCA